>CM076584.1:898175459-898389871 GCA_034641835.2 Pinus albicaulis | reverse complement strand
ATGCTTCAGACACAAGCCTCCTGCAAGAACCAAGATTCATCTTGGATGGATCGCTTCTTGGCAATGGGCATCAGCAGCCAAGAAGATGTTTACAACACATGTTAGAACTTGTTCACGGATATTGAGAAAACTTGCAGTTGAGTTTTTTCCATCATCTCACCTTGTCCCTGACAGGGGGGAAAATGGTGGTCATGTACAAGCTTCGACGACAGATCAAGCGAGCCTGAGCCACAATCTCTCATTCCATGTTCAGAGTTGTAGCCAGTGGTTCAAGCGAGCCTGAGCCACAATTCGTCATTCCGGATTCAGAGATGTAGCCAGAGACACGAATGCCCATGAGCATGCCTTCGGTTGGTGGATAACCTAAAACCATCATTTTCGGTTGGTGGATAACCTAAAACCATCATCTTTGGTTGGTGGATAACCTAAAACCATCATTTTCGGTTGGTGGATAACCTAAAGCCATCATCTTTGGTTGGTGGACAACCTAAAACCACCACAGGTCGTAGACCTCCCTTCTTTTAGGTCGAAGGTCTCCCTTTTTTATGAGGGACAATTCCTCTAGCAGAAGCCTTCAGCTTCTTGCCAGTTTTGGAAGAGTTCCGGGAACTGCAACAAGTTTTGCGTTCCAATGTTTGTGGTCATCCTAAAACCACCTCTTTTTTCCAACATTTCAGAGAGTTGATTCAGCCCAAGTGTTGCCATGTATACTTTGCAGATTTGTATTACAACTCTTTTCTTGGACTCACACATACCCCTTCGGATTAAGGGGGGATGTTGGAACACCTAATCCTACATGGGTAGGTGTGGAATATGAAAAATCACAATGGAGTCCAAGTGACCTTGGAATGTGAAACCAAGAGTCACACCATTGTACTATAAATGTACATCTTTGTATAATGGAAAATAAGAAAGCCTCACGCTTATCCTTCATTGTGTTGAGTCTCTTGTGTGTGTGTGTTCATCTTCTTCTCATACACCATGTGTGTGCTTCAACATGGTGTTTAACAATTCTAAAAGCTTCTAAAAAATTTTCAATGTGTCAATAATTAGGAGACAAGTAAGTATCACGACCCCTCCATGCAGCTTAATTTCATGGTTTTAGTGTGAAAACCCTCTATTGACCTCCATGTTGCGTTTTAGTGGCTAGTAATATTTTTCACAGTTTGTAAGGTAAATTCACTTTCATCTAGAATTTTTTACCTCCCTCACACTCTAAACCATCCCCCACAGCCTTCACATCCCCTCATTTCCATTTCCCAAGCTCCAAACCCTAAACCCTAGCCCAATTCTGCCAATTTGGGCAGTTTTCCTAGCTAGGACTGTGTTTAAAATTACTAACTCATTTACCTTTCCCATTTCACTCCCTAAAGTTCCCTAAGACCCCTGCCCATATCCATAAATTTCCCACTTTCATCTCCCTTCCCTAACCCTTTCATCCTATCCCTTTTATCCCTTCCCCTGTTTTTCCCTATTAGGGTTTTTCCCCTTGCAAACAACAAAATGGAGGAGAAGAAAAATTATAACAAAGGAGGTTAGGTGATAAGAAATGAGCCATTAACCACTTTTGAAATGATGTCTACACCACTGTCCAAGCATTTTTTTCAAGCAGTAGGGTGTCTTCCTTTTTTTCAACTAGTTGAGAACGTCAAATACAATGCGACATTGACTAGGACTATATTGTTGCCACTCAGAATAAAAGGACAAAGTAACAATCACTACAGAAAAAGCTCATTGGTGAGGGGCGAAAATGGTCACCAAAAGCTCATTGGTGAGGGTCAAAAGAGCCTTCGTCACCAAAAACTGAACGTCACCAAAGGTGGCGTCGCCGAAAGTATAGGTGTTGTGGTGACATTCAAGGTCCGTCACCATTTCATATGAGTAATGGTGACAGACAATAGCCTCTATCACCAAAAAATTTAATGTCACCAAAGGTGGTGTCACCAAAAGTATGTGTTGTGGTGACATTTAAGGTCCATCACGAATATTGATTATAATGACGGATAGTGATTGTCACCATTTCATTTGAACAACAACAATTTCTATGATGGACCTTTCATGGTCGTCACTATTGGTGCATATATATGGCAACGTTCATTGACCGTCACCATAAACTCATTGTTGACATCAAGGTCTCTCATGAATAATGATTATAATGACAAATACTGACCCTCACCATTTCATATCAACAAAAAATATTTATGGTGACTGACCTTTAATGGTCGTCACTATTGATGTGTATATATTGTGGCGTTCGTTTACCGTCACCATTTCATATTTTGGTGAGGGTCGAAAAAGGTCACCATAAGGTTATTGGTGATGGTCAAAATAACATCTATCAACAACAACTGATCATCGTCATTCCCTATGAATATCAGGGCATGATGGAATCGAACCACCAACCTCCTGCTTGTAAAGCAGGTGCTCTTCCGTTGAGCTAGCACCCTTTAAAGAATTAGAATTTAAACTAGCAATTGCCCCTAAAGGTGCAAAGATACACCAAAGGAATAGAAAATCTAGGAAGCTCAAAAGTTGCTAGAAATATATGTTCAATATACATAATAAAAAGACAATAAGAATAACTTTTGATATAATCTAACAAAACATGTACTACGTAGGAGAATAATTGGAAAGTACAACTAGAAATTTGAATCACAACATAATAATATAAAAGAACATGCAATAGGAAAGAAACAACTCCACAGTTTGAGAAATATGAACAATCCATGGGCATGTTATTATATTTTGATATATATAATGAAATAGAAATATAGATTTGTGAAATTCAAGTATCACACAAGAATGTCTTGAACAAATATCAATATGTAAAATAGTATTTTTTGCATTTGAATTTACCTTGTAGAACCTTGGGAAAAATTTTCCACAGAAGCAACCAATAAACATAATAACATGGACCTCAGGAGAAATTGTGCAGGGGAGAAAATATGAAGGTAAAGCGCTAGAGAAGTATTCAAATCAAATGGTTAAAAGCGTATCTAGAAAGAACTGAGAACCCTCTAAAGTAAACCACACATTTATCATCGTGACTAGTACACTTGCAAAAAAAAATTAGAATAAATTATGAACTATTCCACATAAAACCAGTGAATTTTCCACTAAAATACGGTTTCAAATTAGTCACTAGCATGAAGCTAACTTCTCTGCAAAAATAGACAATGTATAATAGCTTGCATGGCAATCATGTTGATAAAACCTTCCAAGGAAAAAAAACCACATTAGTCAACAAGAGTGCCATCATACTTAATATTATCAAAGAGTGCTCAATAGAAAAAGTGAATTGATGGACCTTCATAACTTGCATTGGTTCCTTATCCTTCATCCAACCCTAAAATTTTAGATCAACGTTAACATTTTGAAGGAAAATTAAGAAAAGTCACATAATCTTGTGAAATAAGATTTTTATCACTACCATTAACTATAATGCAACAATTTTTCACAAACAAAGCATCCTTGTCTAATGTGAAGTAGTAAGTGATGATTAAGACTAATTGTGGGCTTACAATTGTTTTTCCAATTTTTTTTTTTACTTGTTAGAATTACCATACTTAGTAGCAGAGGCATTCCCACCATGGATTGGGAAGTCCACAACAACCACTTATGTAATTGGGATTGTTGACTATAATCATTTTAACCTTATCCTTCCTTTTTCTCAGCCACTGAAATATGTGTTGAGAACTCTTTGATCAATACATCCCTCATTAGAATGGGTAGACCATTAGTGATAGTAACAATATTATCGTAACATTTCCACTCTCATTACAATTTCTTTTGGGCTAAAAATTAGAGTTATGGGTATCTTTGTCATGCCTTGTAAACAAATGACAATGACAAGGGGAAGGAGCTGAAGAAGAGGGATTAGAAAACATCCACTGAGAAGAGCTTGAATCGTTGTCAATGATGCTCCATCTTTAGGGATCGCTTGTGTAAATTTATTTCAATATTCAAGGCAAGCCAGAAAGCCTTTCTCCAATGAACTGAGTGCATGCAAAGTCCATCTTGTGTTGAATATGAAACAAGAGACACTTGATAAAATTGAAAAATTAATCCCCGACGAAGAATTTTTGAATATATTAATGAACAATAAATACCGGCAATTGTCAGAGAGGAAGCCACCGCTAAGTAGCTCCTTCCTAAGAGGTTAGAAAAATTGTATAATAAATAGTTTGTAGAAGCCATTGAAATCACCCAGCATGCACCACATTGCACACAACATGTTGAGTTGTGAGAGAAAGAATATTAAATTAGAATGTACCCTTTTGCGAGAGTAACAACATTTTGGAGAAACAAAAATTCCTATGATAAGTGATATACCTACTGGGGATATAGAAATGCTGCCACCAGATCAGGAGGTTGGTCCAGACCCCAAGAGATATCTAGGGAACAACCCCAAACCTGAGTAGCTCTGAGGTTATGGCAAAAATATTGAGAAGGAATGTAAAGGCGAAAGTCATGCAATTATACTAAACTCATAGCATAACTACGAACCAAGAGTGACAAAGTTCTGGACATTTCCTTAGTCTAAAGAGGTTAGAAGCTCATGCAATACTAGAAGGTTATTTTTTTGGGCAAAGATAATGCTATGTGCATCTTGCAGATGCAAACTGCTCTTGCATGTGATGGGAAAAGGGGCTTGCAAAAAGATGCCATGTGTGCAGCATCAATGCACACACCATTCTCTTTTGCCCAATCCACTAAACTTATAGTTGTTTCCAAGTAACACTTGGGTCATAGTGGCAGGGCTTTCAGTAGCAGGAACTTACCAAATCTTCCACAATTTGCGCTATTGTAATAGAACTAGATGTTGGACCTATGCTAAGATGTGAGGTGTTTCCACTGCAAGACATCAACCAATGTATTTAGCATTCAGAGCTGACAAACTTGAGAAACACCTTGACCAAGGAGAAACACTTAGAAATAAAAGAACAAATAATAATAATAATAATAATAATAATAATAACTCTAGAATATTATAAATAGGAAACCTTGCTATCACTGCACTAGAGGTGCATGCCTTCACTTTTTTATTTTTCATTATAATTTGCACAAAATCCCTCCAATCCTAGCCTGTCACATTTTGCATTTAGCAATAGTGAAAGCCTTTTTCATTTGGTCACGTATGAATCCCAATGGAAAAATGGTATTATATATGCCATACATAACAATTAGGAAGCCAAAGCAAGTAAATGAAAATTTTCAAATGTAACTTCTTATCAAGAAATGTTAGTTACAATAACAACAATGTTATGCCAATTGCATAAGCCATATGTATATCCTGTGGAAAGGTTGATTTTAATCCCTGTGTGAGCCAAAATCTCAATAAATAGCAACAAAAAGAACTAATATGTAGTGGAATTGTTGTAGAAACTATTTTATAAATGGGAAAGGTAGTGAATTATGGAATAACATATCATGCGTACTATCTATTTAGTTTCTTACCCTGCAATATCATTTCCAGTTTCTTTAATATTTGGGTAGACTGCTAGGTTATGATATAGTTGTTTATATGCAAATTTTAGTCATTTTTTTAGTAACTAATTAGGTTGGGTATGTATAAATTCTACTTAGTTATCGAGTTTGACTCCTAGAAAAAAGGACATGGAATTTTAAATAAATGAGAACATGTTTCATAATGACCAATAATAGAATATTGGCGAAAACGTTTCTTTGCTTCCACACCGAGGGATGAGACTGAAGCTTGTAAAAAGTAGGCACGTTTGTTTTTTAAATAAGCTAAATGAAAAAAACCAAAAGTTTTATTATATTTTTCCACTTCCATTTCTTAAATAGATGATCTGTTCTTAAAACCATCAACAACCTTTGCTTACAGACTTGCTTTAGGATCAATGAAAGAGGACCCTTACAAATCTCATGCAAAGCTTACCAGACCTCAAATGATAGTGATAAAGTCTGATGTTACTGTTGCACATCATCTAGTGTACACACAATTGTTTGTTGTTGTGACAAGGGTTACTGTACAATCAACATTGACTTAAATATCATTGACGCTTCACTATAACTATATGTCACTGTGATAAATCTAATACATCATCCCATCATAGATTGTAGGCAGATAGAAGGTAATTATAGTCACCTTTTCTGAGTCAGTGTCTTTCCAATGTTTTTCCTCTACTGTCAGCCAATTTTCAATTTCAAGGATTCATTGAAACAACTTGCAATATATATACAAGGTTAGCTAATTAAGCTTTTTCCCATATTCAATAGTGATGAAATTGTTGCACATATTCAAAACATATTCAAATATTGAATGTTATTACTCTTCAAATCTGGGAATTTGGATTAGGTCTGAAACTATTTAAGGTATCTCAAAATGTCTTCTCCAATGTGTGTCACAACAAAAACACTATCAGATCATTGTCTTATATAACACTACTGTTATTGCTATGTCACATATCTGCTCAAGCCTACAAGGTATTTTGGTGTGAGGGATTCTGACATCAACATATGTAGTTGTCAAGTATAGTCTTTGTTTCTTATTAAGGTCAAGACTGCAATCAATCCAAAACCTTGCAAGGCCTTTTATATGCTACTTATGTCTAATATAGATAAAAGGCTTGCAGCATGAGAACTATGAATAGTAGTCCTTTGTATATTCATACTGTTGCATACGGAGGAAGCCTTTGACAAAATTATTATATTCCCAATAATGACGCTATAGTGAAGCCAAATTAAACACAAAATTCTGCTTGAATACCTTACATATTGCAGAGTTTGAATGCTTCAGAAACTATAATACGTATGAATAGACCTTGAAATATTTAGATTCAAACTCAAGAATTCTGAATCAATTCTTTGAATTATTCATATTTATAATGGTACTGGGTCATAGATGACTAAATTTATGACCAACAAAGTGAAAAATAATGACTGAATTGATGACCAAAAAAGTGCAGAAGAATCGTGATCTAAAAGGGGTAGTAGACATATCAGTAAAACAGTTATCCACAGATCTGAAATAGGTCATATTTCGTTGCCCTAATGAGAAATGACTGAAATGCTTCAAGGAGCTGTAAACAATATTTTGGGGAATGTTCCAATAGTACGAAATATAAAATGATCACTGGGAGGTTGGATAAAAATGGGGGGAGAGAACACTTCATCAGAACATGAATCATCATTTTGGGGGGTGAGGAAGGAATTTTGGAAGGAGATGTTTTCGTATTTGAACAAGTATAAGCAGATCCTTGGAAGGGACAAACCTCTACCCAAGTGGACCGATGTAGATGTGGAGGAGTTCATCCAATCAGATCCCTTCTATGGCCCTCAACTAAAGCTCACGCAAGAAGCTGCCAAGATAGCAGCCACTGGGAGTCCGATCGGTGCCGTTTCAACAGCTGGGGTTTCATGGAAATTTTCTAGACATGGAATCAGAGCTATATTGTCCTTCGGTGCAGGAGCTGCTTTTTGTTGGGTTTTTGGGAAGTAAAATTGCAAACCTTACACTTCCTCTATATAATTTTGACTCCATGGATGCCCAGCTGAATTTTTTTGAGTGGTGGGAAAAGAAATCTGAAGGTATATCTTGAGTTTTCTGGCAGAAACTTTGGTTTCTCACCATGCATTCTTACAAAAGTTCATAGAATAATTTCAATGAATTGATGTTTGTTTTTATATTCTTTGAAAAAAAGAAGATAAAAGGATCACTGGTGTAAGTTCTAAATACAATTCATACCAAAAGGAACTTTAATCCTTTCACGTCTTAACAACTCATCCTTGTTGATTGATTTGTAGCCCCAAGAGGATCGAAATAGCTCATCACTTCACAAGATAGAAAATATGCTGAAATTCAAGGATTAGAGTGATATTCCACAGATACGAGGGCTTATGCTACAATTCTGGAAATGTCATCAACTATTCATGCAATTTATTTTAGAGCCAAATTGTTAGTGAAATGTGATACCACCAAACCTTTCATGCTTAGTAATAAAGTCCTAATGAGGGCTGAATATATGTATATATATATATATATATATATATATATATATATATATATAAGGTTTTCAAACAAGCCTGAATCGATTGTTAACAACCCTTACTGTTCATCAATTTATATTAATCACAAAGACAAGGGTGTTGCTCAGAAATTATGACGCGGGGAGTTATTTGAATTATACAAGGATTTCCTCTTGCTAGTTTCTATAGCCCTAGTTCTTATACACTGTTCAACAATGAACCTATTGGCCACGGAGGAAATCCTTGTATAAAATATGATACCCTTAAGGGGACAAAATTCTACTCCTTTCAATTATGAAACCAAACCAGATACTAAGAAATACACAGGAAATGGACGCAGAGATAAAGAAGTTGCTTAAAAAATATTAAAGATGTTGTTAATGCTCGAAAATTACACAGATCAAGACCCTTCATGCTGTAGATGGAAGAAGAAATTACTGCACGTGCAGAGAGAGATGAAATTTTTTCCATGTTTTTGACTTATATCTTTCCCTCGCGCCTGATAGAATAAGTGTAATATTCCAAATTAGGAACAACTTACCAAGCCTGCTGAAAAAACGCACTTATGAGAATATTGTGCATAGAAATGAGTTTGAAGCTCCTGAATCCCTTAGATAATATCATATAATATCTAAATCCAAAAGGAGAGAAAAAACAAATAAGACTAGGTGGGTTAAACAGATCTCCCACAAACTAGTCTAGTTGAAAACCACCCAAAGAGAGGGGCTGCAGCTCTATGCAAAGGACTGCTTTAGAAATAAAATAGATCCACTAAATTAGATTAGGAGGATGATATTAAGGTTTAGAAATCATATATATAACAGAAAATCAGATGTTATTTACAACCCATACAGTATACAAGGGAAAGAATGAGATTATACAGTAAAAATCCTTAGAAATGAGGTGCTACAACCATGAGAAAAGAATGTATAACCATGAAAATGTTATTTTTACTGGCTTAAGTGACAGTTTATTAATATTTAGATATATATCATATTTTTACATAAGAATTTAAATCTAATACAAATCCGTGTACAAGAAATGTTGATCTATACATTCCCCTTGGGGTTTTGTGCAAAACATGAAGCACATAGAGTAGATTTGAGATCTAAGCTTGCAGATCTACAAAATGATTCAGAAATTTCTGAATAATACAATGGTACAGCAGATCAGATCTTAAAAAAACATGGATTGTATGGCCAATCCATGGATCACCATAGTGAAAGGAAGAATCCCAGCACCAGAGATCTCTCCTCCAAAATGTAGACAAAACACCTTGCAGCTGTAGATCTGCAAATAACATTGTCCAGGGAGAGAAACAACATTTTAGACTCTGATAATTATTTGGCCTGATGCCAATATGTATATATGAAGCACAATCAGCTAATAAACTCTTCCAGGAGGTTAAAATACACACTCACTGAGAAGAGCCACTAGTATAAGCTAGATCAGAGTAGATCTAATGTCTTCCACTACTGCAACTCACAAGGACAGCTAAAATATAAAAATAAGTAGTGTTGTAGGTGTAAGTTGAGCTTGGCCTAAAAGCCTGATGTGGAAAATATAGCACAAGTCTCCTCCAAGAGCTGCTCAAGGAAGGAGGTGGGATTCCTGAACAGGAAGACCCCACAAGGGATGTCTGAGGAGACAATACCTTCAGAAATGAATATCTTCAACAACCCTCTCTTGTTTATATTCTTCTCCTTTTATAAGATTGGAGTCTTGGAAAAACCATAATCCACTTCATTGATTTAGCCCTTTCACATTTAGAAACTCCTTCTAGAACTACGCTGTCCCTCAAGGAGGTTCAATGCATCTAGACTGTGCTATTGACTTGGTCAAAGGTGACCCATTCTTGTGATTTAAACCCATTCGTACTTGCAAGATGTAATTTACATAGCCCAGATATGTCTCTGTTCACATAGGCATTGATTTATTCTTAGTTTTCAGGAGTTTTACATGTCCTCCTTTGCAATTTATTCATCAATCATGAAATGTAAAAATAAACAAGGCAAATTTAATATTCCTACTAGCTGTAGCTAATTTAGGAATATTACAGTCTCCCCCTCCCAAATGTTGCTTGTCCTCAAGCAACTGCAATGGTGATGCAAAATCTCCCCTTCTTCTCTTGTGGCATCTTCATCCAATAGTCTCCACCATTGCTCTGAATTTCTGCAATAGTTCTGTCCTCCAATGGTCCTTCCTCCATGTGCAAGTTGGCCCTTGGTGAGTAAACCCAATGGCTCTCATCATGAAAGAATGGAAGGCTGGTATGATTAATAAATTTTTGAATAATACAATGGTACAGTAGATCAAATCTAAAACAAACATGGATTGGATGGCCAATCCATGGATCACCACATTGAAAGGAAGAATCCCAGTACCAGAGATCTCTCCTCCAAAATGTAGACAAACACCCTACAGTTGTAGATCTGCAAATAATTTTGTCTAGGGAGATAAACAACGTTGTAGCCTCTGATAATGATTTGGCCTAATGCCAAGATGTAGATCTAAGGCGCAATCAGCTAATGAACTCTTCCATGAGGTTAAAAGACACACTCACTGAGAAGAGTCACTAGTATAAGCTAGATCTGATCAGATCTAGTGTCTTCCACTGCTACAACTCACAAGGACAACTCAACTCTAAACAGGAGCAGCGTTGTAGCTGTAAGGTGAGATTGGCCTAAAAGCATGATGTGGAAAATATAGCACAAGTCTCCTCCAAGAGATGCTCAAGGAAGGAGGTGGGATTCCTGAACAGGAAGACCCAACAAGGGATGTTTGAGCAGACAATAACTTCAGAAATGAATATCTTCGACAACCCTCTCTTTTTGATCTCCTCCTCCTTTTATAAGATTGGATTCTTGGAAAAACCCTAAACCACTTCATTGATTTATCCTTTTCACATTTAGAATCTCCTTCTAGAACTGCTTTGTCCCTCAATGAGGTTCAATGCATCTAGACTGCGATGTTGACTTGGTCAAAGGTGACCCATTCTTGTGATTTAAACCCATTCACACCTACAAGATGTAATTTGCATAGCCCAGATGTGTCTTTGTTCACATAGGCATTGATTTATTCTTAGTTTTTAGGAGTTTTACATGTCATCCTTTGCAATTTATTCATCAATCATGAAATGTAAAAATAAACAAGGAAAAATTAATATTCCTATTAGCTGCAACTAATTTAGGAATATTACAGTCTCCCCCTCCCAAATTTTGCCTGTTCTCAAGAAACTGCAAGGGTGCTGCAAAATCTCCCCTTCTTCTCTTTTGGCCTCTTCATCCAATAGTCTCCACCATTGCTGAATTTTTGCCAATGATTCTGTCCTCCAAATGGTCCCTTCCTCCTTATAGAGTTCAAGTTGGCCCTTGGTGAGTAAACCCAACGGCTCTCATCATGAAAGAATGGAAGGGCAGTGCCTTGATTCAGAAATTTCTGAATAATAAAATGGTATAGTAGATCAGATATGAAACTAACATGGATTGGATGGCCAACCCATGGATCACCACAGTGAAAGGAGGAATCCCAACACCGGAAATCTCTCCTCCAAAATGTAGACAAAACACCCTGCAGTTGTAGATCTGCAAATAACACCATCCATGGAGAGAAACAGTGTTGCAGCCTCTAAGAATGATCTGTCCTGATGCCAAGATGTAGATCTGAAGTACAATCAGCTAATGAACTCTTCCAGGATGTTAAAAGACACACTCACCAAGAAGAGCCACTAGTATAATCTACATCTAAGTAGATCTAGTGTCCTCCACTGCTAGAACTCACAAGGACAGATCAACCCTCAACGGGAGCAGTGCTATAGATGTAAGGTGAGCTTGGCCTAAAAGCCTGATGTGGAAAGGATAGCACAAGTCTCCTCTAAGAGCTGCTCAAGGAAAGAGGTGGCATTCCTGAACAGGAATACCCAACAAGGGATGTATGAGCAGACAATACCTTCAGAAATGATAATCTTCAACAACCCTCTCTTGTTGATCTCCTCCTCCTTTTATAAGATTGGAGTCTTGGAAAAACCCTAAACCACTTCATTGGTTTAGCCCTTTTCACATTTATAATCTCATAGCTTTAGGTAGACCTCAGTGAGGGTTCAATGGAGATGAAACTGCGTTGTTTGACTTGGTCAAATAGGATCCCCTCTTGTGATTTAGACCCTTTCACACCTGCAAGATATAATTTAAATAGCCTAGATATGTCTCTGTTCACATAGGCATTGATTTATTCTTAGTTTTTAGGAGTTTTACATGTCCTCCTTCACCATTTATTCATTAATCATGAAATACAAAATAAATAAGGAAAAATTAATGTTCCAATTAGCTGAAGCTAATTTAGGAACATTACAGTCTCCCCCTCCCAAATGTTTCTTGTCCTCAAGCTGCAAGGGTCTTTGCAAAATCTCCCTTGCTTCTCGTCGCCTCTTCATCCAATAGTCTCTGTTAGCCACCTATAAAATTTGATTATGCAAGGTGGCTAAATTTTTTGAGCCTTGAGAAACAATTTTTCCCTATCAGCGTTGACTCTTGAAAGCTCTGCAAAGCCTCACTTTTCAGTATTACGGCTCAAATCTATTCACGATGTTACATCTCAAAAGCCTCTGAAATCCTACAAAAATACATTGTTGGATATTTCTGCGAAGGACCCCAAAACTAATCTCTTTATCTATCCCTCTATTCCTCATTAAAACCCATTTCCTAAGGTCTAAGATTCCTTCTTGGCCTTACCGGAAACTTCATTTCCTTTGAAAAACCATAGAAAACACACATTTTCTATGCGTTGGACTTAAGCCCCTCAGGCTAAGCCCTCTACCCCTTTTTCCTCCATAAGCCCGAGTGCCAAAACCCATTGCTTAACCTTCGGGCGCTTATCCATTTTCTCCTCGCCCGAAGCACCAAAAAACCTTTGTAATTTCTGCTTTTCACGTTTAAATCATTTTTCAAAGGTTTTCGACCCATATAATTTTGAAAAAATATCGACCATCGATCTACTCCACAGATCGGATGGTGCGGCGTGCAACTTATTATGTGGACCCCCCCAGCCATACGTCACCTCTCAAAACCGCTCGGTTTTTTCCGCACCACCTTCGTGCAAAGGGTGGTTTTAACCCGACAGCCTGCGATTCCATACGCTGGCTGCCACGCGTCCCCTGTACCATCCAAAAACCACCGCCTAAAGCCATTTCCCCGCGCTTTATCCATCGGACGGAGGCCGCCCAGCGGAATCGACGATAGTCGTCCGATATGGCCCCACGCATCCGACGACTCTCATCTGTTTTAATTACCCGCCCTTTAACGAAGCTGTGCGCGATTTATCCGGCCCCGACGCAACCAAGATTCAATATCTGTCGTCGATCTCTGCAGATTGACGGTCCACATTCGATCGCCTGATTCCATTCCCCAGTCAAATATTCTCCGCTTTGACTCTCTAAATCACGCCCGACCGTTGATCACATTGTGATCAACGGCTCTGATCGCCCCGTTCTCCTGCACGCCCTCCAATGCAGAATTTCCCATATAAGCATAGGATTTTATAACTATTGCGTGTATTTTGTAGGTTTAAGGTTTTTTCGATTTATATGGAGAAATTTCGTGGGACAAGGATGACGATCCTTTGCCTTTCGAAAACCTCAGAGAAATCGACAGCAGGGTGCAAACTATGTTTTCAACAAGGTTTCATGAGACTTTGTTGCTATGCGCCCCTGTAAAACTTGGAAAGTATGAAGAAATCGCAGAGAAAGAGTATCATATTGCAGAAAGCCAAAGATGAACCAGGGCAGAGAGTTAATGATCAGATAAGTGGGGATTACGGCTAAGACAGTTATCAAAAGCCTAATCCCCGACTCAAAACACAGTTTAAAAGAGAAAACCTAAAAGTGTTTATCAGACATATTGCCTCCACCGCCATATCTGAGGAAAATTGATTCCTCAACCACTGCAGTGCCACCTATTGTCTCAAAACACTCAATCAGAGGCCGAACTTATTAAACAAGATCATATTTTTTGCCTCGAAACAGCCAAAGAAGTTACTTCTGCCTCAGATTTAATGACAGAATGTTTGCAGAGTAACCCTAATATTACACAGATCCTCAAAAGCTCAACAAAGCTCCCACCGAGCTAAAATCGTAAGTGTAAGTCAGTTAATACAGCAGAACACCTGTATAGTTTCTTCGTTGAGCCCCTCAAAGGCCAAGAAGACATTAATGCCTGTATTAATTGATTTTGAGATATTTTATCAGATCTCACCTCCTCATTACTGTGCATGCAGAAGATGAGTGGGGGTTGGTTGGTTGTTAATGTAATTTACGAAGCATTATAATGTAATTGAAATTTTGGAGATTTCTGGGTTAATGCATGATTCAACGGCTCTTGGAGCTACGCTTGTAACGGATAAGTTGGTTTAAGAAAGAAAGATGAATTAACACACTAGACTTGAAGATTGTAACTGGTTTGGAGCATCAATACAAGCTGATTTATGGGATCCTGGTCTATGTTGACGGTGATTTTTTTCTCATTGTAACTTGTGATTTTGTTTCTATTTTCATTATGTTTCATTTTCTTTTGTAAAGAACAGTTTAAACAGGGTTAGGACCTACTGTATACCAGTAACCTTCTCTGGCTGAGAAAACTTTATTTAAATGTTTTCTTTCCACTGTGTTATTTAAAAATGATTTAATTCAGTTTAGGCATAAGAATGCTGGCGTTCCCTCGTCTTATTTTCTTAGCTGAATATTATTTCTGAATGTTACTTTCAGTATATGTTGTGTGAAGATGAACTGAGGAAGATATTGTTAGCCCTGGTCCCAGACTTATCTGCATAGCTGCTTGACTGTTTCCCTTGGAATGTGTTAAAAGCTAACTAGTTTCAAAGTACTTATCAGATCTTAGGCCATTCTGTGTTATCTCTATGATTTTCTTGAAAGTAATTAAGTAAAGAAGAACTAGGAGAGGATTTGTGGTGAGCCCGGCCCGCTAGTTTTTACTCCAAAGGTTTCCTCCAAGTTTCCCTTTGTTTTTATATGTTTTCTATTGAAAGTATATCAAAGGCTGGCTAGTTTCAAAGTAATTACCAGATCCTAGTTTGCTTTCATGTTTTTCTTAAGTGCCTGGTCAAAGGCTGGCTAGTTTCAAAGTACTTACCGGATCCTGGGCTACTCTGTGTTCTGCATATGTTATTTCCCCTTCTTGATGTACCATTCCATTCCACAAATCAAACCTTAAAAGAGATCCTTAGACATAGATGACTTGCCCCATAGACCACTCTTGCCTCTTGCTGTTCCAATTAAATCCTATTATGACTCCATAGCCCAATGGACTGAAAACCTGCAATTATCTATTTTCTTGACCGAAACTTACTCTTCTTGCTTGAAACTTCTCACCTTTGAGCCTATTTGCATATAGATCTTTCCACCTCTAACAGCCATTATGTTTCAACCATCCAAAACAAAACAAAACCCTTGGTCTTTATAACTAGCCTAATATCACTACCCCAAACCTCAAAGACAAATCCATCTTTGTCCATATTGGAGAGATCCCTCTCTGGATTCAGGAGGGCTAGATCCTATAATCCCAAAGTTGGTTGAAATGATGTTAACTCTGTGATCAGACTTTTGCCAATCTTGCTTATTACAGAGACCTAACATTTCTGGCGACTCCGCTGGGGAACACCCTTCCCTTAATCTTATAAAATCTAGTGAGTAAAAAGCAGCCTTTCCAAGCACTACCAAGAAATGGTAATCATGATGAAACTTGTTTGAATCAGTGACAAACTAGGTGAACCCTAGGATTATTATAAGCTTTTATCTAACCTTGAAAAATCAGCTGGCTTAGCCATAAGAGTAGACTGTCTTTGTCTCACAATAGTAGCTAAGTTTGGAAGCAAAGGTAGCTTATTCTTAGGAACCACAAATAAAAAGTAACTCAGAAAATACCAAAATATTTCAGATTGGTAGTAAAACACTTACTCCTACATATCACTTACCTTTGATGTGTTTTACCTTATACTCTTAGACAGATTCTGGAAAGGGCCAGGTAGCCTCCGGATCTCATCCTCTTTTAGAGGTGAAATATCTGGTGAATGCCATCCCAGTCAATCTCTGGTTAGAGTTTTTTGTGTTTCGAGATATCCTTGAAAAGGGATTTCTCACAAGCACTGTGGTGGACAGTGTACTTCTTTGAACACACTCTAAAATTTCCATCTGGTGACTCCACAATCCTGAACAGACCTTAAGACTCCACTGGGAAGAACCCTTATCATTATAATATCATTCAAATCCAGTTAGAGGACTGTAGGATTAAAATTGTGAAAGCAGATTAGTTAACCTCTCAAAGATTGTCATATCTGGTTGAACTTTTCTGGTTTATTTGGGTTTGAAAAAACAACATAGTGGCTCCTAGAAAGATCCACACTAGAGCCCATCCTGACCCCAACCCACCTGAGATAGTTGATAACCCATAAATTATCCTTTGGAAATCTCCTAAGATTAAATTATCAGCTGTTTTCAGATGACCCTTGAGAGCTAAATCGGTTCCTGAAAATCTTTTAGCTCTACAACAATCACAAGCTGACTTAGATAATCCATTCAAGACTAGGTCCTTTGGTGATTTAGACCAGCTAGATTCTGAGTCTTCATTATCATCTCCTGAAACAAGTGAACATCTTGGTAGCAGAGAAACAACACCTCCTGATTTACACTTTCTGTTTAATTTAGGTATCCCTCATCGAAGATCAGCTCAGCAATCTGCTATTTTTCCGTCCGCATCTGCTCACCCTACGTCCACTGTTCAAGCCACCCCACTTCAGCCCACTCCGACTCTTGTAAATCCACCCCCACCACCTATCATGGCAGCATGGTATGCTCCCTTTGTCCTTCCTGTACCATTAGTCAATCTTCCACAGGACTATCAGGCCAAAATCCCATTGTATGATGCTAGCAATGCTGTAACTGCATCACAACATGTGGATAATATGAATGACTACTTTGACATAAATGAAATTGATGATGATTCTGTCAAGATTAGACTGTTTTCTCAAAGTTTGGGGGGAGAAGTAAGAAAATGGTTTAAAGGCTTAAACCCCCGTAGTATCAATGATCTCCAAGGTTTCCATCATACATTCTTAAACAAATGGGAGGTAAAGAAGAACTCTCTCCAAGTTCTTGTTGACTATAACAATCTCCATAGGAACCCAGGGGAAAGTGTACAGGCTTATTGTACCATATTCAACAGTGTGTATAATTCCCTTTCCCCAGAACTAAAACCTCCACAGGGCTCAGCTTTAAACAAGTTTCCTGAAGGGTTTGATGCTGATATGACCTATTCGTTAAGAGAAAGAGATTTTGCAACCCTTGAAGATATGCAAAGAGGTGCTCTCTCTGTGGAAGTAAACTTAATGGAGAAAAGAGCAAGGATGAAGAAAGAGAAGAGAGTATCCTTTGGGGAGGAATCCACACCTTTCACGTCAAACTAAAAGATGGAAAGAATGATGGAAGAAATGATGAAGAAAATGAGCATTCTTGAGAGAGCGCAAACAAGTCTAAATCAAAACGATCCTCAAAACAAAAACCAAAACCAGAATCAGAATGCTAGAAGGAGCCAACCTCCTAAACGACCTAGGGAAGATGATCAGCTGATCACTCCTCCCTTTCATCAAAACTATGTAAGTGAGGTTGAGGAAACAGATGAGGTAATAGAAGGAGAAGATATCAACATGCTGGGGGGAGATAATGATGACTTCAAGATTCATTATGATGGAAAACTGGGTCTATATACGCCTTATGATGACAAAAGAAATGATGATGAAAATTCTTATCAAGACATGGAAAATGTCATCATAGAGTCTCAAAGGGAATATGACCTTAGAAGTAAGACAAGTCAACAAGCCCCCAACACCAAAACCTCGGAAAAATATTCACAAAACAACACTACAACCAAGCCTAAAACGGTCAAACAAAAGGATGAAACAGTGGCTGTAAATTCTGATAAAGGTAAAGATAAAAGCACCCAAAAAACTTAAAAAACAGAGTGCAGACATTAGCAGTACTAACACCTCGGCTAGTACTCCTGTTAAAACAACTGTATCAAATGTAAATAAAGCAAAGCAGAAAACTGATGTTGCTGATAAAATGACAGCTAATAGGGTTGAAACCAACACCTTAAAGAATCAAAATCCTTTCAGCCTGGAACAAGAAATCTCAAAGATTAAAATTTCTGTTCCCTTGACCGAATTAGCTGCCCAACCTGTATATTGGAATCAAATTTTGAAGGCCTTAAACGTACAAGAGAACGAGGACACTCTCAATCTTAATGATGACCAACCAGAGCTCATTTTTGGTCCAAAGATTGAAGGTAAATATCAAGAGGGACCTGTCCCTCCCTTTTATGTAAGTTTAAACATCCATGAAAAGATTTTGCACAATGCTATGCATGATTCCGGGGCTTCTCATAATTTAATGCCAAAAGCAGTAATGGAGAGCCTGGGTCTTGAAATTACCAGACCTTACAAAGACCTATACTCCTTTGATTCAAGCAGAGTAAAATGTATAGGCTTGATCAAAGACCTCTATGTTAACCTAGATCAGATTCCAGCCAAGTGTTTAGTTATGTATATTGTTGTGGCTGATGTTCCCCCAAAATATGGAATGCTCTTATCAAGATCTTAGGGGGCTAAGGTACAAGGTACCATGCAAATGGACATGACCTATGCGACTATCCCTGTTTTCAATCAGACTAGAAGACTTTACAGGGAGTCCCATATGCAATACACAGTCACAAGTCAAGACAAACCTCAAAACTCTCCCCTGTATTCTATAAATACAGACCTTGATTCTTTTATCATGTTTAATGATGAAACATTTAATGAACCAGTCACTTTGACGGAATTGACAGCCGTTAGAGGGGAAGAGAAAAACAACGCAGAGGTGTCTAAGAAGTTTGATGTATCTGAAAGTGTCAGCAAACCAAACAGAAGTCTTGAGTTGCAAATCATGAACCCATTCATTTTGAATATGGAAAATCAAATGGAAATTCCTCGATGCAACGAAACACTTGAGGAATCAAAGAAAACGCAATTAACCGTTGATAACAAAGAAGCATTCAAAAACACAGAAGTTGAAAGGGAAATTCAACAAACAGATCAAACTAAGAACAATCCTCTTTGGAATATGTATTTTGATGGGTCATGCACTAGAAATAATGCTGGTGCAGGTGTCTGGATTACTAACACTGAAAACAATGATACAGAATATATTTCATGTAAATTAAACTTTCAGTGTTCCAACAACATAGCAGAATACGAATCCCTTATCTTAGGCTTGCATCTCTTGAAGAAATTAGGAGCCAGAAGAATTAACGTGTATGGGGATTCTAAGTTAATCATTAGGCAAGTCAATGGGGAGTATAACACAAATCATCCCAGACTTAGAGCCTATTGGAATGATGTCATGGACCTTTTGAAAATGTTTGAGGAGGCCAACTTGAGTTTTGTCCCAAGGAAAAGAAACATTGCAGCCCACAATTTAGCTTTTGTGGCCAAGACATGTTTAATGCCATATGAAACTGGAGACATCACAACTTCGATAAAATTTAGACCAGCAATGCCTGATAACAAAAAATATTGGCAAGTGTTTGACAATGACAAAAAAATAGAAGACTTCATGCAATTCAGAAATGAATTCGAACTGCATAGTTCAGACTCAGATTATGATACATATTGCAGCGAAGAAAAATTTCTTGGTAAAGAAGAACCGTCTCCTGAGCTTACCAATATTAACCCTCAAACTAGCAAACTCAGAAACAAAACAGAATCGAGTGCAGGATCAGGAACAGAAGAAATAGAAATTCTGCATTCTAAAGATGATGGTTTGCCAAGTGGTCTTGCACCTTTGGAAGAGTTGTTCGATTTTAACGATGTGGAAAATAAACCAAAACTGGAACCTGTAGAGACTGAAGTGGAGCAATGCAACATAGGCAGTGAGGAAAAACCGAAAATGATTAAACTGTCTAAAACTTTACCAGCTCATATTAAACTCAAATACATAGAGCTGCTCAAAGAATTTTCTGATGTTTTTGCATGGAATTATGAAGATCTTAAGTCCTATGACACTGAAATAATACAGCACAAAATCCCTCTTAAAGAAAACCAAAAACCATTCAAACAGAAACTGCGCAGAATAAACCCTGTACAACTACCTTTGGTTAAGAAGGAAATCATGAAGATGTATGAAGCTGGTATTATTGTCCCTATTAGATATTATGAGTGGGTATCTAATCTGGTGTCTGTTAGAAAGAAGACTGGAGAAATCAGGCTTTGTATAGACTTTAGAGACTTAAACAAAGCTTCATTGAAAGACAACTATCCTTTACCAAAAATGGATCATATTTTACAAAGGGTGGTAGGGTCTAGAAGAATTTATTTGCTTGACGGCTACTCAGGGTATAATCAGATCTTGGTTTACCCCGCTGATCAATTAAAGACAAACTTTACTACACCATGGGGCACCTTCATGTATGTGAAAATTCCTTTTGGTCTAATGAATGCTGGAGCAACCTTTCAAAGAGCCATGGACATAGCATTCTCGGAAGAATTGGGCTTCTTCATCATTATCTATCTTGATGATGTCACTGTGTTTTCAAAAACAGATGAAGAACACTTAGAACATTTGAGGAAAGTTTTCGAGAAGTGCAGAAAGTTTGGGATATCTTTGAACCCTAAGAAGACTTTATTTGGTCTCCAAGAAGGTAAACTTCTTGGGCACATCATTTCAGAAGAGGGCATAAAGATTGATCCCATGAGGATTGAGTCCATATTGCAAATCTCTCATCCTCGAAACATCAAAGAGTTGCAGTCTTTCATTGGAAAGATAAACTTTTTGAGAAGGTTCATCCCCAACTTGGCCGAGCTCCTTAGGAATATCACAAACATGTTGAAAAAGGAGCAAGGGGTAAAATGGACCTCGGAAGCAAAGACATCCTTTGAGCTGGTGAAACAAGCGTTAACCAAAACACCGGTTCTCATAAGTCCTGATTTTTCAAAAGATTTTTATATCTTCTCATTTGCATCAGAGCATACCATAGCTGCTGTCCTTTTACAGAAAAATCCACAAGGACAAGAGCAGCCTATTGCATTCTTTAGAAAAGCATTGAGGGATGCCCCTTTGAAGTATAACATTATGGAGAAGCAAGCTTTTGCTTTGGTAAAGGCTTTAAAAGACTTCAGAGTATACATTCTTCACTCACACATTATTGCCTTTGTCCCAAATTCAGTTGTTAAAGACATTCTAACACAGGACCCAGATGGTAAGAGAGGTAAGTGGATTGTTGTTATCCTTGAATATGATTTAGAGATAAAACCCACTAAACTCATCAAAGGCCAAGGTCTAGTTAGATTAATGGCTGAATCAAATTGTGAATTTCTTGATATTAATATGATTAGTGCTTTGGATAGCCAAGAAGAACTCTCGACTCCCATTTTTGAAGACCATCTTATGAATTCTCCTTGGTATGCTGATATTGTCTATGTTTTGCTTAATTTAAATACACCTCCCGGTTTGACAAAAACAAAGGCAAGATTCCTAAAGTTAAAAGCTATAAACTATTGCATTATTGATAAATGTCTTTATTGGAAAAATGCAAGTGGTATATTGCTTAAATGTTTGCCTGAGTTGGATGCAGAGAAGGTTAAGAAAGAATTCCATGAAGGAGAATGTGGAGGTCATTTGTACTGGAAATCAACAGCCAACAAAATTTTGAGGGTTGGTTTTTACTGGCCTACTCTCTTTCATGATGTACACAAGATGACCACTACTTGCCATAAATGCCAATTGTTCGAAGGCAAGAGAAAATTATTACCCCTTCCTCTGCATCCAATCACTGTTGAAGCTCCTTTTCAACAGTGGGGACTTGACTTCATAGGAGAAATCCATCCACCATCTTCTACCCAGCATAGGTGGATTCTCACAGCCACAGACTATTTCACTAAGTGGATAGAAGCCATCCCTTGTAGGCAGGCCAATGATTCAGTTATCATAAAATTCATGGAGACTAACATTCTCTCCAGATTTGGCTGTCCTACCAAGATCATCACAGATAATGCAGCAACATTTGGATCAAAGAAAATGGTTGACTTCTATCATAGATATCAGATAACATTGGGGCATTCCACAGCCTATTACCCTCAGGGTAATGGACTTGCTGAATCTTCAAACAAGAGCCTAGTGAACATAATCAAGAAACTGTTGGAGGACAATAAAAAGTCTTGGCACACAAAGCTGATCCATGCACTTTGGGCTGACATATTAACTTTGAAGAAATCTATTGGTATGTCGCCTTTCCAGCTTGTGTATGGTACAGATGCAATTTTTCCTAACAGTCTTGGGGTACCAGTTATGAAGTTGATCCAAGAGCTGCAGACTGAAGAAAATGACATGACCAGAAGAATAAATCAGACCATTCATCTTCAGCAAATCAGAGAACAAAGCATTGCAGAAACAAGACAGTATCAAGAAGATATTTGATAGAAGAACAAAGGCTAGCAATTTCAAGATTGGGGACAAAGTTTTGAAAAGTGGACTAAAGGAATGTTATATCATTTCTCACCTTGGCAGTTCATGATTGCTTTATGGCTTTGTTTCATTCTCAGAACTGAATGATTTAACAAAGCAGTCCCTGGAAATCCCTCACATCATAGTAGAAGTGTTTTGGCATTATCTCTTCTCCAAAATGATAGGAATTTTCATGTGCCATTAAAATGATTAAAATATATAAAATCCCTAATTGCTGTGCCTTTGATTTAGTATATGATTCCTGAGTGGTTCTTCTGACCCATTGCTTACTTCTTGATTTTCATTTCAGAAACCACTTGGAAGGACTATAAAAGCCCTCAGCATGTAATGCTTCTAGGGAAAATTATTGATATTATACTGTTGGTATTCCCTATCAGTCGATTCCTCGTGCCTCACTTTTCCAGTTCATTGTGGAAGCCCTTGTTTCCTTGAGATACACATCCTTTATATGTTATCTGTATCTTCACCCAGGTGGAGAAAAAGTCTTGTAACAGAAAACAGAGCGCGAGGTGAATCCGGATCAGTGTCTGCGAAGGTATGGAGATGGGGTGATCTCCACTTGATTACTTTTTATCCCATTTGCTCTTATCAATGCGAAGTATCATGTGTTCTAGTAACGATGTTAAGTGTAATAACTTTTATGTGAGAATCTTTGTTATACAGCATTGTTAGTTGTTAGTGTTTATATGAATCTCACTAACATATGAAGTGAATATATCTTGTACAACTTGTCCTTGTGTTGGTTTCTTCTTGTATTTCAGAGTTAGAGGAGGAAGGACGGTTGCGGGGAGAGTTTGGACTCAGTGGATTCCTTTGAAACATCAGGACCAACAGGTGAAATCTCTCTCATTACTCTATTTGGTTTGTGAGCCGTGCATGGTTGTGTGAGTCTCTGTTAAGTAATGCTGCTTTGCTACTGTGGAAGATTGTCCCAACAACCTACAGGTGTACTAATGCAACAGACGCGTGACTCATTGGGGTTAAGTGTAATTCTCTTGTTGGGTTGTTCCATTTGTTTGGTAGGTTACTTAACGGTTTGTAAATCTTCTGGTCTGGTTTATTTCTTATGATCGATGAAGTCTTGAGTGTCTTTCCAGGCTTGTGTCCTTTTTGTTTTCATTATCTTTCTTTGTATACGCTCTTTTTAACTTTGATCGTGTATACAACGATTTTTGCTCTAAAGGACCCTTGTCTGGCAGTTTCCTTAACACCAGAACGTATACATTGATTGTCTTTCTGAGTCGTAGCCACAAGCGATTTTAGGAATTTTGGGTTTATTGGCTTTTTGGTCCTTCTGGTATGGAGGGCTATTATTCTGATTCTCTTTGTATTCTTGAGTGTGAAGGAAGTGGTTCAAGTCTTCATTTCTCATCTTTCGTTTTGTTGAAAACTAATCTTTTGGCAAAGTGTTCTTGTTTGGTGCTGGCATCTATGGATTGAGTTCAAGATCGCTTTAAACATTCTTGTTTAATTACTGGCACTGGCAAACAGAGAAACATAACTCCTTGACTAGAAGCTCTATGTTTTGTGTTGTGCTTTGCATTGCGATTTTTTTATTGGGTTTTAGTTGGTTTCTTGAGTTCCATGAGCTAGGGTTTATTTGGAATTTTGAAAGAAACTTGCATAAAAGCTGCTTTTGGGTCTTTGTTCTTGGGCAATTTACTGCTTATTTGTCTGAAATTTGATTAACATTTGAGTTTTAGTCTTAGTGCTCTTATTGAGTCTTAGTGTATTTAGCTTTAAGGTTTCAGGAAGAACCTAGTTAAGTTTGTGCACTTGAGGAAATTAAGTTCTCGTTTTTGGCTTGGATTTTGATAGTTTGTACTTGGTCTTTTTTTGAGCTCTTGTTTAAAACTAAAAAGCCAAGAAACATTTATTTCTTTTTGTTTTGCATTTCAAAATCTCAAAAAAAATTTGGTCTTGTTTTAATTTTTGTTTGTTGCATTTCATTTTGTTTGGTCTATCTTTGCAGGCTTTTGTGAAGTTTCTTGCTTTAGTTTTAGGCTTGATTTTGAGGAGGAGTTGTCACTTGATTTCTTCTTCTTATTTTTAAGTGTTTTTGGTGTCCTTATTTTAAGAGTTCTTGATCTCAAGAATTAGCTTTCTGGACAACAAAAGAAGAGTTAAAACTGAAGGACTTTTTGGGAATTTCACTCTGCTTTAAGAGATTTGCATCTTAGGATTTACATGCTTGTAGTGATTTGCATTAGGTGCATATAATCATTTAGTCAATTTCTTAGTTTTTGTGAGTGTGAGTTTGCTTTTTGAAAAGAAAAATACAAATTTTTAGTCTCGTAGAACCTGTATAGAGATTGCTCTTCATCGAAAGACAAAGAACTGCATTTGCATGTAGTTAAGTTTTTATTAATTTCTTTTGCGTCAAAAACACCATACGTTTCATCTCCATATCCTTGTGACTTAATATAACAGCCCTTAAAATAAGCGATTTAATCTAAAATCAAACTAGCAAGTTTTTCTAAGTGTCAATCACAAACTAGCTAGGTTGTAGGGCCTTGGAATAGGTGAGTGGAGAGTTAACTCTCCAAGGCCGCTCAAACAAACATAGAAGTTGATTAATTGAGCGAAATCCAACTCCGTGAGGTGGACTGGGAAAGCTCTCCTCCGAGAGTCAAGCGCGAGGGGAAGTGAAGGTTGAGAAGAGGGATACCCCCCCTCCGATTAGCTGAATCTGACCTCAAGACCGTTCCGCCCAGCTTCTGATACGGATTGGTGTCCATAGTTTCCACTCCTAGGTTCCACACAGGTGACTGCGGGGGGGAATACCCGTGGTACCTGAGGCAGACGTCGTATCACTTTCAGCAGTACTTCTGGGGGGTGCCCTTGCGAAGCTTGGGTGCTTGAGTCGGCAAAGGCTGTCGTTAGGAGGTCGGCGTAACTGTTTCTGATACCTTCGCTAGTTGTTCTGGGCCCTAATCATCCCAGACTGCTTTCGGAAGGCCCTATACTTCGCTTTCTTGTATTTTGGTGTCCGGTCCTCATCACCCGGAGCGGAAATACTTGGAGGCTGTTTGCTTGCTGTTTCTCAGGGATTTTTATTTTAGTGAGTGCTCTTTTGCTCCTAGCTTGCCTAGCTTTTCACTTTTTTGAGTCTAATTTATAAAATCTATAAAAGTGGCTGATCAAGCGCCTTGACGTTCGAGGAGAATCCGCGGTGTCGGTTCCGAGAGGAGCGTTCCGCTCACCTCGCAAGTGTTGTTTCCTCAGGAAGAAGATTTTCAGATAGAAGATATACCTGAGCCTCTTGCTACAGGTCCATCTCCTCTTCCTCCTGATTATCCGTTTGTTGTTCGGTACATCGGACCGGAGTCTGAGAGACCGCCGGATCTTCCATATCATTCTTATCTTTCGATGGCCACGACTGGGAACGCGGCTTCTACCGTGAGTGCTGCAGGAATTCAGACCCCTGCTTCTGTCAAGGCAGGGGGCACTATTGCTTCATCTTCGATTGCTTCTAGTGCTGCTATGTTTGGCTCTGGGTTCACCCAAGCATATGCTTCTCATTCTGGTCCCTTCTGTTCAGGGATGTCCATTAGTGGAAATCCCTCTTTTTCCTTTTCCGCCGGTGCAGCTGGATCTACACCCATGTCTAACATGGCTAGTGGATCAGCTTCGTTTCAGGGTTTCCCCTTTGGGACTGGACACATTCCCAGTTCCAATCCTTCTTTAGGGTCGTTTCCATTTACGTCCCAGACCCAGAGTTTCAACCCTTGGTCTGGGGGGCAAAGTTCGACTACTTTTACGGGATGGAATCCTGTGTTTACTACGCCTGGGGCAGGGAACCAGTTTTATGCAGGTCATCAAGGGAATGCTTCTTTCCCTTCTTCGAGTGCTTATCAGACCTTTTCTCCTTTGTCTAATGCTTGGAACCCCTATCAGGGGCTCTCCTCTTCATTTAACACTTCAGCGGGGGGAACTGGTCTGGGCTTTGGTAACTCGGCGTGGGGAGGAGGTTCTTCTCCATTTTCTACGAGTCCTTTCTGGCAGCCTGGTGCCTCATCAAATCCAGGCTATTCTTTTCAGAATGTTGGGAATCCATCCCCTCAAGGATGGAATTCTCAGGCTCCGCCTCGCTTACCGTTTCTGGCAACATTAAACTTGCCAGATTTGTCGAAGTTGACTAATGACCCGATTCGTTATAGTCTGGGGTGGCCTCCGGTCCCGACCAAACTTCCTTCAGACATTCCAAAGTTTGAAGGTAAGAACGGAGAGGATCCGGCAGACCACATCACCACTTTCCACTTATGGTGCTCTTCGAACTCCCTGATCGATGACTCGATTAGGTTGAGATTATTTCAACGCACCCTAACTGGAAATGCTACCAAATGGTATATCGACCTCACTGGGGGCAGTTTCGCCACATTTGGGGAACTGGCTGTCACATTTCTTAACCATTTTCAGTTGCCTGTCAGATATGAGGCTGGGACCGAACTCCTGGCTAATTTTAAGCAGGATGAGGCAACGCACATTTCTGATCACATTCAGGAATGGAGGAGAAGGAAGAGGCTTATCAAAGCTCATATTCCAGGTGAATTCCTTCTCGAGTGGTTTTTGAAATCTCTGCAGTCGGACATTTCAAAGGATGTATCCCTATCTGGGGTATTTTCCGAGGAGCAGGCCATTTTTAGGGCCCAGCAGTTAGAACTGATCTATTCTCAGTCTGGGGTACTTTATAAGTATTTACCCAATGCTCCTCGCTCCAAATTGGATTTATCGAAACCCAAACCTGGTCCGCATGGTGACGGGCTTGTCGGATCGGTCAATAGTAGTGCAGCCAGCTTGCTTTCTCAATTGCAGCAGTTGTCTTTACAATCTGCTCCTTCTGGTCAGGCTGTGCCTGCTGATTCATCACCTTCCCAGTCTTTGTCCATAAATGCTGTCCAAACTTCTGATCCCAAAGGAATTCAACAATCCGATGGGAAGAAGAAGGGACGAAATAACAAGAAGAAGGGCAAGAATGGGAAGGGAAATGCAAATAAAACCAACGAGCGTGTTGGTGAGGGTCAAAAGGAGAAAAAGAAAGTGAAGTTTCCGTGCAAGCTTTGTACTGGAGACCATCTCACACACCTTTTCCCTAAAATTCAGGATGCTCAGCGCCTGTTATCTCAGCAGGGTTCTTCTAGTTCCCAGGCTGTGCTAACAAACCCTTTTCCCCAAGGGTAGCAATTAGTTGTTGGCGCGAACCAAAATCCTGGGGCTTCCTCTGGAGGTGCCCAGGAAGGGGAAATTCCATCGAATATCTTTATGATGAGTGCTCACGTGGATGTCGCTACGAGATCCCGTGATTATGGCGGAGAGGAATCTTCGAAAGCTAAGGAAGTTCTTGATGCTACTGAGCCGCTTCACATTACGAAGCCAACTGTTGAGTCTATGCCTCGGATGCCAAAAGCATCTTCTAAGCGGTCAACGATTAATCCGAACGCGAGGGCTGCCCAAAACTACTCGATTGTAGAAGATCTGGCGCAGAGTCCTTGTGCTATGTCAGCTTTAGAGGTACTCCAGTCTTGTCCGGCTCAGCGCAGTGCTTTGCTCGCTGCCATTGGGGCTGTTGATCCGAAAAATTCTCTTCTGATTACTTTCGATATGACTAACTTTAAGAAGAGACTTCCTCATCACATGGCATTTCATATTAAATCGTCGTATCGAAAGACCAATATCTTTCGAACGGTTGTTGATGAGGGTGCTTCTACATGCGTGATGTCTCTCGCATGCTGGAAGACACTTGGATCTCCCAAAGCTGTTCCATCTAGCACTGTTCTTACTGCATTCGATGGTCATTCTCACAGACCCCATGGTATTGTCCCAGCTTTGCCCATCTGTGTTGGGGGCAAAACTGTCAACATAGAAGTTGAGGTAGTGGATGCAGCCTTGGACTACAACCTTCTGTTGGGGAGGAACTGGATTTATGAGATGGATGCTATTGCATCCTCATTATTT
Organism: Pinus albicaulis; assembly: GCA_034641835.2. Lineage (NCBI taxonomy): Eukaryota > Viridiplantae > Streptophyta > Pinopsida > Pinales > Pinaceae > Pinus > Pinus albicaulis. Next base: position 898,361,361 of record CM076584.1, on the reverse strand, counting down.
CAAATTGTATGTTTCCCCCACGAAGGGAGGATTGTCACAGTGGATCAACTGGACTGTCCTCCTGTAGACCTGGATGCGCCTTCTGACTCATCTGTTCCTAAGTTGGATAATACTAAGGCGCCTGTTGAGAATCTAGGAGTTGGAATGTATTCTTCCCTAATGGGTTCTTTCGATCTTCCTCCTCCTAAGGTTCATATTAATGCTATTTCATCCTCCAAGGCTCCCCTTCGAAGAGAGTTCTTTCGAACTCATTATTTTTCGGACCCTTGGACCTTACCTTCCCCTACTGCCACATTAGCGGAAGGTCAAGTGGGTGGAATGGCATTCCCGATTTCTGCAGCTGAGATTGCATATCAGTCTATTGTTGACACTGCAGAGTCTGATCCAACTCCTCTTTCGCTGGAAGAGTTGGATGGTGATGTGGCTCCGACTTGGACGCTTACTTCTTCTTCTGCCCAGGATTGTCTAGATACCACTCTTCCATCTGAAGAGGCCATCCTGGAAGCGATGACAGGTATAGATAGACCGTGGGATGATTTGCATCATCGGTCTTACTTCCTACCTGACTTGAGCGAAGTTGAAACAAGTTTTCCAAGTCCTCAGTCTCCTGGTCTTGTTCACCCAGTCTTGAGCCCTTTGGCACCAACACAGGTATATGCTGAAGGGAACATGGCTGTGATCTCTCCTACTATCCCGGTGAACATTTCCAGGGATCCCAATATTGTCGAGAATGTCTTCATTGGAGCTGAATGTTCCCATGAAGAGGTTCAAATCTATACCGAGCTCTTCAAAGAGTATAGGGATGTTTTTGCTTGGTCTTATGAGGAAATGCCCGGCATAGATCCATCTATCGTTCAGCATGAGATCAAGACGTATGAAAACGCTAAGCCGGTCAGGCAAAAGCTTTGTTCGGTCAATCCTAGGAAGGCAGCAGCTATCAAAGCTGAAGTTGAAAAGCTGCTTAAGGCGGGATTCATTTTCCCAGTTCCTCTGACTGAATGGGTTTCAAACCCCATTCCCGTTGATAAAAAGTAAGGAACGATTCGAGTGTGCATCGATTTCAGAGACCTGAATAAGGCGTGTCCTAAAGATAATTACCCCACACCTTTCATCGATCAGATTATTGACGAGTGTGCCGGTAACGAGATTTTCTCCTTCATGGACAGTTTTTCTGGTTATAATCAAATTACTATCCGTCCAGAAGATCAACATAAGACCGCATTTATTTGTCCCTGGGGTACGTTTGCATATAAGAAAATGCCTTTTAGTCTTAAAAATGCTGGAGCTACCTTTCAGCGGGCCATGTCTTACGCCTTCCACGACATCAAAAAGATGATTGAGGCATACTTAGATGATTTAGCTGCTCATTCTCGAAAGAGGATGGATCATCCTGGTCACCTCCGGCAAATATTTGAAAGATGTCGTTTTTATAAAATTCGATTGAATCCGAACAAGTGCGTTTTCGCGGTTACATCCAGTCGGCTGTTGGGATTTATTGTGTCGAGGGAAGGGATAAGGGTAGATCCCTTCAAGGTTGAGGCAATACTTCGGTTGCCTCCCCCGTCTTCAATTCGTTAGCTTCAAAGTCTCCAAGGGAAGTCTAATTTTCATCGGAGGTTTATCGTCAACTATTCTAAGATTACAAAGGGATATATGAGACTGTTGAAGAAAGGAGTTCCTTTTCTTTGGGACAACTACGCTCAACGCTCGTTCGATGCTTTGAAAAAGGCATTGACCTCTGCTCCTTTACTGAGTCCACCCGATTATAGCAGAGATTTTCTTTTGTATCTGGCTACAGCAGAATCTACCATTGGTATGGTTCTGGTTCAAGAGGATGATGCTCTTGCTGAGCATGTTATTTACTACCTTAGTCGAGGACTGGTAGGACCTGAACTTCGATACACCCCGATAGAAAAGTTAGCCTTAGCAGCAGTTCATGCTGTGCAGCGACTCCGACATTACATTATTCTTCGCAAAACTTATGTCTTGGCAGCTGCCAATCCATTTCAATTTGTCCTCAGCAGGCGAGTGATTGGGGGAAAATATAATAGATGGATTGTGATTTTACAAGAATTTGATCTCGAGTTCATGTCTGCCAAATCCAAGAAGTCATTAGTCTTTGCGGAATTGATCTCCGAGTTTCCTTGTGGAGAGGAGATGATCTATGATGAGTCCTTTCCGGACGAACACTTGTTTTTAATCTCTCCACAAGATCCTTGGTATGGGGATATCATTGTGTATCTCCGGACTGCGAAGTTTCCCTCTTCTTTTTCGAAAGATGAGCGTCGTAAGCTGCGTCACTTAGCTAAAAGTTATCTGATTATTGGTGATGCTTTGTACCGTCGAGGGGTTGATTCAATCCTAAGACGTTGCTTAACTTTCGAAGAAGCTGAGGCTGTGCTCAATGATTCTCACGGTGGAGCTTGTGGGGGTCATTTATCAGGGCTTGCTACAGCCCAAAAGATTTTGCGTGCTGGCTACTTCTGGCCCTCGATTTTCAAGGATTGTATTGAATCGGTCAAGAAGTGTCATCCTTGTCAGGTGTATACTCGAAAAATGCGCGCTCATCCAGCTCCGTTTTTTCCAGTCGTTACTGTCGGACCCTTTACAAAGTGGGGTATGGATTATACTACTTGTAACCCGCCTTCGGCAAAAGGTCACAAGTACATTATCGTAGCAATAGACTACTTTACGAAGTGGGTCGAGGCTATGCCTACTTTTGGGAACGATGGTGAGACTGCAGCTTTGTTCCTTTTCAACCAAGTTATCGCTCGTTTTGGTATACCTAGAGAGATTGTCACTGACCATGGCAGTCACTTTCAGAATAGTATGATGGCTGAGTTGGCTCTTAAATTGGGTTTCCGGCAGGAGCATTCATCTCCATATTATCCTCAGGCCAATGGGCAAGTGGAAGCCGTTAACAAATCCTTGAAGACAATTCTTCAAAGGACGATTGATAAACATAGATCCAACTGGCACATTATGCTATATCCTGCACTCTGGGCATACAGGACGTCAGTTAAAACTGCAACTGGCTTTACTCCGTTTCAGTTAGTCCACGGGGTGGAATCCGTATTTCCCATTGAATGTGAGATTCCTTCCCTTAAATTAGCTGTTGAGCTTCTTCCTGACACTTCTAGTCTGGCAGAGCGGCTTCTTCATCTGGAACATCTCGATGAGCAGCGTCGAGATGCCGCCACGATGAATGAAGCGCATAAAAACCGAGTAAAAGTTCAGTACGATAAGGCGGTTAAGCCTAGGGTCTTTTCGGAAGGTGACCTTGTTTTGGTCTATGCCCAAGAAAAGGATGCCTTGGGGGCAGGAAAGTTTAAATCGATGTGGTATGGCCCCTATATCGTTAAAAAAGTCCTTAAGAAAGGAGCTTATACCTTGGTTGATTTTGATGGGAACGAGTTGCCGGAGCCCCAAAATGGGCTCTATTTGAAGAAGTATTACACCTAGGCTTCGGCCTGGCATGTTGCTTTTGTATATATTTGTAGTTTTTGTTTTGTACATGTCTGATTGATTTTCGATTTTTGATGAGTTGGTGATGTTTTTTGATCTGCTTTGGCAGGTTGTGTTGGATGTCATGAGTCATTTCGGTTTCGCCGATGGTGCTAGTAGACACACCCGGAACTTAGCTTCCGCGGCTTGGGTGCTTCATTATCCTTCCGGTCAGCTGTTGGTATCAAGAGGGGTCTACATTGGTCCTGATTCCAATAATGTAGCAGAATACACTGCAGTCATTCATCTACTCTCGGAGGCAATATCTTTGGGTGTTGATTCGTTAGTAGTTTTCTTGGACTCTCAGCTGGTGGTGTCGCAGTTGAACAACACTTATCGGGTACGAGATCCTTTTTTATTACGATTGTTTTTGAGGGTACGTTTGTTACAAAGGTCATTTCAATTTTTAACATTCATTCATATTCCTCGAGCTGACAATTGGTTTGCTGACTCATTGGCTAATCAAGCTTTAGATTGGCATATTAATCATTCAATACAATAAATTTTTAAATCATCAAAAACATCATACATTTGATACATTTATCACATCACATCAAATATCGCTGTATATATATATCATCGGAGTGTCAAAAACTTTACAAAATTTTGGATCCATAAATGTCATACAAAACTTGGGCTTATGCCCCATCATGTTCAGTCTCAAAAAAGAATATACAGTCATCTAATATATAAAATTTGTCTACTCCTGAGGCCCCTGTCCAGCAGTCGTGTTCCTATAGAACGTAACTGTAGTGGCCACACGGCGGAATGATCTAACCCAGTCTCGTGGTACTCCTACCACCCGTCTCTGGATGGCCTCAGGCAAGTCCTCCACGGCAGCCATAGGGATTTGGCGGGTTAATCCCTCCAAGTTTCTCTGCACAGCCTGGAGTGTCCTGTCTGAGTCCACTGTCTCTGCCTCGCCCCTGCGACGCTTATGGCGCGGGAGACCCTCAGGTCGTACTGGTCCAACATCTGAAACATGATCATTTTTTATTGTCAGTCATTATGAATCCAATCAAAAACATGTTTGTTTTTCATTTTTCATACATATTTGAAAAATCCAAAAAAAATTATATAAGTCAAAATTTTTTTTTTTGAAAACTTACCGACAGCTCCCCATGCTGTGCCGGGTGGAAGTACTAGATCTGGATCTCCTCGGAAGTCCATCCCGGCATAGGGATAGTCATCCACTACGATGATCTGTTCTCCCCACCAAAGGAAGAACTCATCGTCCCATGTGGTGCGGGGTACTTCACTGCCCCCCAGTCTCTTCATCATGTCTGCCCAACGAGCAATTCTTGGGTCCTGTGGGCTGCTGATGGTCGAGATCACTCTGGGTCTCAAAGCTGGAATCCTCTCAAAGAAGAATGTTGTCAAAATGGTCCCATAGCCAAAGTGTTTGGTCTTTGTCTGGCGGATCGAGGTCAGTTGTTGTTTCATATTCAGTAACAGGGCTGTGCACCAATCGTACACATGAGTCAGACACTCTATAGCTATGCTCATTTGCGTCCTGGACGCCTGATGTAGTGAGGCAGATCCTGCCACTCTGATGATGGTGAAAAGGAGGATCTTCATGTGCAAATCCCTGATATCTCTAATAGCAATCTGTGTTCCAACCTTTTTGGAACCCCCTACGCAATATACCTGGACATAATCTTCCACGGTCAACCCTCCCAGGGGCTTTCCGTGCAAGTCTACTGGTTCTCCCCTCCTGGAGAGTCTAGTGATGAAATATATATCTTCCACTTCTATGCATAGTGGCATCTGATCAATTATGAAGCAATCTTGATCTGGTTCCCAATAATTTACAAGCATTTCTAGCAATCGCACATTACTTTTCATATTGGGCATTTTAAAGAATTTGAACAATCCACAGTTTCGGAGGATATTTTGTGCTGCGCGATCCTGCATGACCTCTTGGTCTATTGCGCTATGCTCACGTTCCCTCCATGAGATGGTCATCCTGAGAAATTTCATCAAATTTTGCATTAGCCACGCTTTTTTGCAATCAGACCTGCGCATACGCGACTTTACCTGTGCACAGTCACGTGTATACGCGACTTGCCTTCATTAAACCCGCTATGCACAGATACACCATTTTTAGCAAGCGTTTTAAAGCAAAAAATCACTTAATTTTAATTTCCAAATGGACAAAATGAATAAACAGGATGATTAAGGAGCCTACCTGAAGTTTCGCTGAATTCCGACGGTCGGTTGTTCCTGATTTGACGAAACAAGTTTTTAGCTCCAGAGCTCTTTTTCCAAATCAGCTATGCAATAATGAAACCAATTGAGAGGTAATTTGTGTATTTATGGCTAAAAATTGAAAAATTTTGCAAAAATTTCTTTATGCTTATTTTTTCGATCTGTCTTATGCTGTATAACTCGATTGCTTGGAAGTGCCCAATTTGGTATATTTTCAGGTACATTTTGACGATTTTGAGACTTTTCCCGGTTTTTGATCCATGATTTCAGACTCTTCACGGCAGGTATATGATCTTCACTGGCATATAGGTTAGGGAATCACTTTTCGTTGCATCTTGCATTCTAGCCTCCATACTGATCACTTGTCTTAGGGTCGATCCCATCAAGTCATGAGCATTACACCCATTTCACTCGCCGATTTTTAATCATGACTTGATGGTAGAGCCTTCCTTCACATGGGCTTCCTAGCTAGTTCCTCGCTATCACTTGTTGCCCATGCTGCTTTTTATGTAGGCTCGGGAGTCCTCTTTAGTCCCGCCATGTCTTTTGTGTTGAAGCTTCATTCTTCTCCTTCATCACTTATCATTTTTCTGGCTTATACCCTAGAGGCTCCCTGGTGTCGTTCAGTTGTATTACTGCATTGCATATTGGCTACTTGTTTATCCTGGCCTTTAGCCGGCTTCATTTGGACTTGATGTTTAAGCCAACTTTTGACCTTGACTTTCTGTACAAGTTAACCATTGCATGCACTTAGCTATCACGACTTGACACCTTTGTACCCATGGATGGAACGTTCCTCTGAGTATCACTGACCAGTTTTCGCCACCTTGCATCGAGCATAGGATTGTTCCAATCCCAGGAACTAGTGCATCTGCTTTCTTGATACTCGTTCTATCCATTGTACCATAGCATTCTTTTATTCTTTTTCAGGCTTATTATATGAAAAAGACAAAAAAATCAAATATAACAAAAAGAGCGAGAACGGGATGTATCTTCGTTGTTTTGATGGCAGTACAGAGTCAGTTTGTCGCCCTTGAACAAAGCACATATACTTATATATATCTCCTTCATTTGGGATGGTTCTAGTTTTGACCTAGGTTCAGCCTTTACCATGTTTCACTTTTCAGTTCTCCCCCGGTTGGTTATCTCTTCCAATCATATGGAGAGTTTGTTTTGCCTCCTGCATGACAGACTTATACAGTGTCACTTTTTACTGCCATGGTCATCATGAGTCGTGCTTTTGTTCAAGGGAAGTCTAACTAGAGTCGGCCATTCTGCGGTGTCTCTTGACTCATTATTCAGTCGGCCTTCCCGGTCTTGTCAGTATCATGTTCTATCACATCAGATGTTTTTGGTATTCTGCTCGTGCTGGTTTGAGAGGGTCCCCATTGACTTCTTGCCGACGGGTTTGTCTCTTATCGACTACGACACATTGCTCTGAGAACAAACCTAGAGCCGCACCTTGGGCCTATTTCCATCATTTATAGTGAATTCCCGTGCCTGCATTTGATCATCATGGGTCTTTCGACCGAGTGGCTTCGTGTTCGACGTCGCTGACACATTATCACACTTGGGATTCATGCAAGACCTTTATTTCCATTTGACCCTATCTAAGTGGATTTCTCGCCTCTGTGTCAGCTTTCATTATTGGTTGGTTTAGAGGGTTTCTTCCGTGCCCTAGCTTCATCTCTTGCATGTCGGAAACGTACTTCGATTTGGTTCTGTCACTCTACTTCGTCCGATTCCTTCCAAATCTTGGCCTGCGGGTTACACTCGCACTGGACTGATGTGGAATGCCTTAATGCCTTCCTTCTAGTAGATATTTTCCCATCAACTCCGACTCATTGCTCTGTGGTTCAGAGTCTTTGTTTGCACTAGGCTTGGCACACGTTGGTAGACTTTGCTATCGACAGTGAGAATACATCATTGTCTCCTGATTGATAGATTCTTTCAAGTGTTCAACTTCAACTCATTCATTCGCACTTGCTAGATTTTACTGGGGCACCTTGACACTCATTATCATCATCGGTGGGTTGTCTCGTGTTTGTTAACGGTAGACATCAATGAATGGTAATCAAATTATTTCTCACATGGTCAACCTCAGCTCATTTATTCCCATTGTGTAGAATTGTGCCATGGTGATCAGTGAAGACCTCGGTTGCATCAAGATTTTCTTTGCCTCACTTCAGACAGTTCTTTCAGCTTTCTTCCAAAGGATGTCGTCCACCCCATGTTATGCAGCTCAAAGACAACAAGATTCTATATGTTGGCACCCGAGTCGTATGACTGTACCATTTTGATTCCGCCTTTATGATCCGTACTTGGAGATTTCGTTGTTTACAAGGATCAGACATCCAGTTGCACCATCTTTGATCAGCTTTTTATATGTGATACTCGGACATTGATTCAGACTTATTTCCGGGCCCTGCTCAGATGATTCACTATGTACTTTCAGTTCAGTTATACTTGTATACATGTTGGATCTATTCAGTACTTTCTATATATATGATGTATTTTTGACTGAGCATGGGTATGCCCGCCTCAACATGAGTTGACTCTCTGGTTTCTTTCATTGGTTTTTGGCAGGCTGAAATCTGGTGAAGTCCTCTCTTGTCCTTGCGAAGTTCTTTCTATGTGTATAATACATTTCGGCCATCATGTACCCCTTCTGACCTCATATATTAGGGGGCATCTGTTATAGCATCATTTCTCACCTTGACATGATTCATGATTGCTTCATGGCTTTATGGGCACCCATTCCTACAGACTTGGACAAATTCACTTAAAAACAGTGTAAAATCCTCCATACGCGACTATGCCCATGTTTTTCCGCGTGTATACGCGAGTACAGCTAGACTTTTCCACGTATGCCATTAAAATGATTAAAAAATATATAAAAAAATCCCTAATTTCGCGCTGGGTTGATGGTTACTCAGGTAGTTCAACCACCCCAGCCCGTGGCCAACTGTTTCCAACTGCTGAAACTACTTGGAGGGACTATAAAAAGCCCTCATGTGTATGGCCTAAGGGAGAGAGAGAATTATTGATATTATACTTTGTTGGTATTCCCTATCCAAGTCTGATTCCCCGTGCCTCCTGCACTTTCCCATTTCATTGTAGGAAACCCTTGTTTCCTTGAGATACACATCCCTTTATATGTTATCTCGTATGCACCAGTTTGGAAGGAGTCTTAGCGAGGCAAGGGCTGGATGGATCCAGACGACGGTCTGCGAAGGCCTTGGAAGGATCAGGTGATCTCTCCACTTGTTACTTTTGTACATGCTATTTATAATACAGAAGTACCATGCTGTTCCCGAAATAAACGTGTTGATGTATGCTTATATGTATGAGAATATTTGTTATACAAGCATTCATTATGATTTATTTAATGTTTTATATGAATCTCACTAAAATTTAGAGTAGATATATGCTGTACAACTTGTTCTTCGTGCTGGTTTCTTCTTGTCTTTCAGGTTAAGAAGGAAGGACGGTTGCTGGGGGTTTGAACCCTGCTGGATCTACTTCAACCGTAGGACCAATGGGTAGCTTTCTCATTCTACTCTATTTAGTTTTTCTGAACGTGTATGGTTGTGTGAGTCTCTGTTAAGTAGCATGCCCCTGCTCTGTGGAGGTTGTATCCCAACCAACCTCTAGGGTGATATTTCCCCGAAACAATATCTTGACAAATAGCTTCATTTCCAGAATGTCCTCTGTTTCCAAGAAAAGTGCCCAGAATGGACCCTTTCACGTCCAGGATGTCCTCTACTACTAAGAAAAGTGCCCAGAATGGACCCTTTCCTAATGTAACAAAACACTATGCTAACTGTCACACACTTCTTAGGGAAGAGTTGCTCAAACAAAGTTAGCAATATCCACAAAGGGTGGATCCCCATGAAATACGTGCAAGAAACTTAAATATTGTCTATAACAGACTATTACAAAATGGGTCTAGAGTGAGGACAAGTGGCATTGGCAAGGTATCTCTCCCCTGACATTCCTTACCAGCTAGCTGTAGATGATGTCCACTTAACCTGTGGTTGTATAGAAGCCATGGATGTAGCTATTGTAGTCTAGGGATGTAAAGATGCAAACATTTTGTTGCCAAGACCAAGGTATCCACTTTATGAAGCATTGCTGGCATACAATGTCATTGAAGCTAGGCAATATAATTTTAATTACAGAAAGGTATTGGGAAGTTAATTTAGAACACCTTGAAACAGTAGCTAAGATGAACACAGTAGTAATCGTTCTTTTCAATCCCAATAACCCTTGGGGTGTTGTTTTCAATCTTGAGCATCTATCCAAGGTTGCAGAGGTGGCAAACAAGTTAAGCTTGTCAATAATTTCTGAGGGAGTATATGCACTTAAACTCTGCCCAGTGGCTGGTACCTATCTGGTAACTTAAAACAAGATGAAAACATGATTCAAGTCGGCCTCAAAGTCTGATTTTGCTTTCAACAGTAATTTCCCATAATACAGATAGGAAACTGGGATGATAATGGGAGTATTCCAGGAAGCTCAGATTTAAGTTCCGTTCCTGATTTTTTGCCTACCTTTTACCCTTCATGTCTGGATTTATATGGACGCTGGGACTATTTTGTTACGCTGATGCCTTCATGACAAGTTATACAGTTTTAACTTGTTTAAATTAATAATGGCCCATGTTAGCTGTGGCTGAAAAAAAGGTCATTGAAGGATTCAAGCTGGTGAGGACCTCCATAGTAGCAGTTTTGAACTACAACACATTGAATGTAATCTGAACCTCATTACTAATTTATTGATTGGGCTATCCATAATTTGTCTTCAAAAGCATTGATAGCCTGAGAGAGGCTATTTCTGAAAGGAACTCCTTTGGAAATGAAAGGTTAAGACCTTGAATGCATTTATTTGGCAAGGTGCAATGCTTAATACTGCTTGCAACGTTTTGGCCCACATAAAGTGGGATTGTTTCATCAAATAAAACATTCTTTCTGTTCTCCCAAATTGTGTAAGTAGTGGTCTTGTGGGACAGTTCTTTTAGGCTCCTGGCTTGATTGAACCTTCTCAACCTCTCTTTCAAATTATAACAGATTTGGGAACACAAAAAATCTCTAAAATATAGATTTTCTTGGAATGTTTTCATTTTTAGGTCTTCTATATTAGAAGCTTAAAACCATCTGTCCTATAGCATTTGGGTCCAACTGCATCCCCAAAAGACTATATCAACTAGATGGAGTGCTCCTCAAGAAAGGCTTGGTAAAGCCTCAAACTTTTTCATAGTAGAAAGATTTGTCATGAACTGTTTCTCCAATGTGCAACAGTGCAACTACCTCAATAAATAAATAAATAATCTTTGAGGTAGTTACAATTCCTCAAGACTTGTCCAAGGAAAGAGTTAACAACAATGAATTAATTAATCTTCCACCAGCCTCACATGAGTAAATCCCAAGCAACCAACTCCATGGTTGAATGTGCAAAATGAAGTAGTCAAATCACAAAATAGTAAGTGGGCAACCTCAAACAAAACAAATCCAGGGAGAAAAGGGTGAAATATGAGTTTGACAATGCGAAAACTCCATGGAATAAATAAGTATTCACCTTCAAGAATAGTAAGAAGTGACTCCACATGTTTACCCTACAAGGATATGTTCCAAATTTAGTAAGATGACTAAGTAATGTGCCAACTTCCCTTTGCAAGTGTGAAAATTTTTTCCAGGGTCATTAGACCAAAAATATTGTGTATTTTTTCTGAGTGTGTGCTTGCATTTATTGCTCATATCAGCTGAAACTAAATGGTAGAGGTAACTCAAATGTGTTTCAAATAAATTGCATTGAAAAGTTTTACATCAGACTTACTAGTTTGGGACTGTGGGAATCAAATTTATGCAAAAACATTGAAACTGCGGTGAGCTGCCAGCTAGCAAAAATTTCTACATGTATACCTAAATGTTATAAGAACCCACTCTGAATTGGCCCATGGAAATGCGAAGAGCATACACCCAATGACAAGTAGCACCAACATCCTCTGCAATGCCAATCAACTCCACAATGGTATCATACGATCAACTCTAGATAACAATGAATCTACAAATGTAGCTCCAAAACTAAGGCCAGCATTTGATATAAGTTTTTGCTTGAGCAGGATGCTCAAGAACAATGGAGAGAAAAAGAATTAACTTCAATTTTGAAGTGAAGTCCTATTTTTTCCTTTAGTCTATTTTGTTGCTTAGTGTTGTTTCTCTTATTAGCACTGTTATGAAAGAACATATAGTCAAAGGAGTTATTTGTTCAAAAAGCATAGCTTGCTTCTTAAGTAGTATAAAGGGTCATGAAGTTATGTTTAAAGGCCATGATTAGGAAGTCATGTTTATAAAGTCATCATTGTAGCGAGTTGGGACAATTTTCCCAACCTTCATCTCACCAAGGCCTTGATTAGTACAAGAGACCTTCCTTTTTGTCAAACTGAGTTAGCATTACGAGTGGAGGCATCATTGCTGGCATTTTGCTTCAACCTCCGTTCTATTAATCACCTATACATCTAAATATAAAATTCTGCTTGATAAAATGATTTCATCCTTTGTCAAACTGCGTTAGCATTACGAGTAGAGGCATCATTGCTGGCCATTTTCTTCTACATCTGTTCTATTAATTACTTGTACATCTAAATGTAAAATTGTGCTTGATAAAGATGCTTTCACCCTTTGTACTCTCTTCTCTTGAATTTTGTTTTATGTGTTTTCCTTTTCATTTGAGTCAAGTTCACATTGCTAAGGCATTTCATTGTCATCACTCTAAACTAATAGCCACAGAGAAAATCATTCTCAACACCCTCTCAAAGGAATTCTTGCAAGGTGATACTTGTGTCATTCAAGACTCTAACAATTTCTAGTTGGTGATCTACTGACTAAGATACCTATCCATCAAAACGAACCGTCCTTATGAATGTATTCATGCATAACAACTTATAATTAACAAGCAACGGATTCTCATAACACATAATGATGTTATAAACATTAACTTGTACAACATTAACATTAACTTTTAAACAACGCATCCACATGGAAGGAAATGAAATCCACATTCCAAAGCGAGAACATAAAAACCACAATCAATCAAGCTACCTTGTTCCCGTAATTTCCATGAACTGTTGGACTTTGTCTTGGTGTCCTCTACCTAGCTTATGCTGCGGGGTAAAAAATAGAAGTGAGAAAACCCAATGGAGAGGATCTTCAATTAAGAACTGTAGAAGTTCACTTTTAACAGAAAGAAAAATTCAGCTAAAGTATACCTTACTACCTTTATATTGTTGCATCAACTTTTAGCCCATGATCAAACGTGACTTTGTCTAATTAGACAAACCAACTTACTAATGAGATTTTTGTCCTAAGTGTACAGATTAAGTGATCAAAGTTGGTTTGGTCTTGAATCTAAAAAATTAGTTAGTTGTCCTGGAGAGTGAAATGAAGAATGTGGGCATTTAATGTATAGTCCGGTATAATGGGCAGGCCAGGGTTTTAAATAGAGTTTGAGTCCCATATAAAGGGTTGCACTAAGATTAGAGGTATTGAGTGTTGGTGGTTATCAATTGGATACAAAGCAACAGATAACTTCAAGATATTGATATTGGGCTTGCAGATGATCATTTGAAGGAGATATTCCAGCTGTTCAAAGTCATTTATTTTATTCTTTTTTTTGGAGAATTGAATCAAGAAGTAGATCAGCTGTCAAAAGAGGCTCAATTTTTTCCAACAGGTCTTTATCTCCTTCGATGAAATGAAGGACAATGTTTCTTCATTGTCTGTTTCAGCACTCTACAACTACTTATATTGCTTGTTATGTGCTTATATAGTTTGGGACCACTACAGGCCCAGTAGCTCGAGTTGTAGCATTGTTTTTGGACTTTGGAGGCCATTAAAAGCCTCATTGCAGCATTTTTTTTGGACTCTAGAAACCATTTAGAGCCTTATTGGTTATGTATTTTGTCGATGATATCATTGATATGTATTTCACTTGGTGCCATTTTGATATATGCACCCTTACATGGTATATAGATGAGAATACTTTCTATATTTTGTCTCTAATGGTTTGGAATCATGGTTTATAATCTTAAAAAAAAAATTGTCATTAAAAATTAATTATTTCATATATTTTTTCCAATTCTAGTTTATTAAACCCGGTTCTATCTTAGTTTGATCTAGTTTTGGTTGGAATCATGGTTAGATAGGCGGTCAGTTCGGATTTTTAAAACTATGCTCATAGTAGATAAGATATAGAAAGATAAAGTACTACTTGGTATTTACCTCTCCCAAAATGTAACAGAACCATTGAAGGAGGAGCAAAGCAAGCTTTAAATCAAATCTTCAAAGAATAAAAGTAAACATACATGCTTGATGTTTCTAGTCCTTAACAGAGATTTCTGAAGAAAATTTGCATTCTCTAAGATGAGTCCATACACCAATTCTTTTCTAAGGAACGCCTCTTGGGGAAGTCCAAATGATTCTTCCCCATATTCGTAGATGACATCTCTAGTAAACCTGTTGGTGTAGACTAGTGCAACTCACCTTGGTGGATTTGAACTAGACACCTACTAGCACTAAACTAGTATAATGGCCAACAACTTTGGCGATAACTAGTTGAGCTAACCTCTTAGACTGATTTTGTGCACCATTTGTAGAACAGATAAGAATTTTCACTCATAGTGCAGAAAGTGTCCTAAAAACAAAATAATTTCTTAGGCTGATATCTTCTCAATAAGTCAAATTTTCTTACAGTATTTTTATTTGGGAAAACATGTGCTTCTTTTGTCAGTAATCTTGCATATTATGTTTTATTTCATAGCATTTTGCTTGAATGTGGAATTGTGTATCCTGTAATTGTCAATGTAAGGGAACAGTATGAACATGTTGGGTGTTTGACTTTTTTTTTGCAGCTTGAGAAGAACATTCGGCTCATTGCACTAGCAACAAGTTGGACTAAACATGTAGATGATTGGTACCTTCAATTTTCTGCTAGTCATAAAGGCACAAGTTCTGTTATCTCAGCTGCAAAACGAAGAGGTAATGGAAAGCAACCTCAGAAAAACAATGCTCCATAGTGATGGCTACTCCAAAGGATGCTAGAGCTTTGAAGATTGTTTATTGGTGTAAAGGTGGAAGGTTCTCCACCCAAGTACTTTAGTTACTGCGTGCAATAAAAAAGCAAGCTGGATGACGAGGTGTGTGATTTTCTGTACATTGATTAATACATTCTAATTGACATTAATAATATTATCTCATCTTATTTCACTCTAATGTTACCACAATTTGTTTCATTCCAAAGGGATTAAGGAGAATACCTGGAATTTTTATGTATAAGGTTGTGATATCCCTAGAAGAAGTATGACACTATACTTGGAGGGAAGCTGCTGAAAGTTCTAGGACTGTGTCACTGCTTACACTTCAGGTTTGTCTGTATTTCTTTTGTATTTAGTTGATCTAAAGAATTTGACATATACATGCAAACGCTTAAGGAAGTTAAGACCTGAAATTATTTCATTTATAACTTGTTGAACACATTTATAGGTTAGGTATCTTGATGCTTATATCAAATGGAAAGATATTGTATACCCATAAGATCATTGTCCTGATTGTAAGGCTGTGGAAAAAGAGGGTGTTTCTTTTAGGAATGCTACCTTTTGTGGGAAAATATATGAAGGTGGTGAGGCTAAGCATTTATTGGACATTTGAAACCTGTAAGACATTCCTATCTCTGTTGTTAAACGTGGTAGAAAAATTGAAGAGACTGAAGGTAGTGTATTCCATGTTTCCTTCGATCTGTTCATATATCTTTGTTCCCTTTCATTATAATGTGATGACTGTGTGATGTGCTGAATTTTTCTGTTAATTTGTTGATTAATAAATAATGATTGGCTTGAAGCAGGTTCGTGTTAGAAACGATTCTGGTTTGAAGCAAGTTTATGTTAGCGATGGGTATGTGAAGAAGGAAGTGAATAGGTGCAATCTTGTGTTATTGAATGCAACAACAATATAGATGTTGGCCTACTTGTTAGCCTCAGTATGTCCTAAAAGGAGTCTGATTCCCATCAGTCACGGGGATTATTCCTCCTCCAAGTGCTTCAGTAAGTTAATCAATGTAGAGGACACCATTATAGAATCCATAAGTAGCTTCAAGTATAACTATTCTGCTCCTCATGGTTTACTCTAAACTAGCAGGTATTTCTCACCTTTGTATTTTAATCATTCATCTGTTGCATCTTGTGCTTTGGGATTCTTCATTGGTAGTCACATGGACACATTGTATGAACCCATCACAACTACACTAATTATAAATGATAATGAAAGCAGAGTATGGAGTCTGATTCACTACTGTTGTGCACCATAATCCCATGACTATTATTACCAACAATACCAATTCTAACTACTGAAAAAGATAGAGGATGGCCTATTAGCTTATGTAGCGGAACACCACTTAATTCTCGTTTTACCTTTTTAAATATTTTATGACAAAACTTTGATTGAGAGTATCTATTCAGCCAAATTTTCCCAACTCTGGCACCCCTGCAAGTGAGACATCCCATAGTCCCCTAGGGGATGATTAAGAGTATATATTCAACCAAATTTTCCCCAGACTATCACTTACCCAAGTGAGACAGTGCACCAGGGACAATTAAGAGTATCTATTGAGCCAAATTTACCTTAAGACTCACACCTACCTAGGTGAGAAATCCCACTAAGGATTGATTAAGTAAGAGTATCTATTCAACCAAATTTTCCAAGGGACTTTCACCTGACCAGGTGAGATAGTCCATTAGGAGCAATTAAGAATATCTACTCAACCAAATTTTCCAAATACTTGCACCTAACCAGGTGAGCTAGCCCACTAGGGGCAGTCAAAAACATCTACTCAGCTAAATTTTCCCAAGACTTGCATGTACCCATGGGACTCTGGCTAAGGAACAATTACACCCTTGTTTCACCACCCATCCAAGCGTAGATTGACTTGATTTTGTATCTCAGTATTCAATTGATGCATTTTAACTAAATATTCCTCTTCTATTTTTCCTATAGTCGGAGAAATTTCTGGTATAAGATTTTGAAGTCGGATGATAATCTGATAACAGTAACTAGAACCTTCCCATGGGACATCCTGCTAGGGCGATTAAGACTATCTATTCATAAAAATTTGCCCAAGACTTGCAGCTACCCAATTGAGAAGGCCCACTAGGGACGAACCTACTAAGGCAATTGAGAATATCTATTTAGAAAAATTTGTCCAGGACTTGCAACTACCTAGGTGAAATAGCTCATTGGAGACAAACATGTTTAGGGGAATTTGAACCTTGGTTGAAGGAATAACAACACCCCTGTTTTACCAACCAACCAAACCCCATTCAACTTGTCTTTGACTCTGTGTGTGTATGTGTTTTTCTTTTCAACTCTTTTCTCTCTTTCTGCTTCTTGTGTGTGCTCTTGGCAAAGTTGACACGAGTTCAAACCCACTGGAATCATCCATGCAAATTTTGTATTATCCCCATAGCCAAGAACATATTGTACTAGAGTCAGAGAACTAGGATATATATATTTTCCATGTCTATCTTTTACGTTCACATATGGTCATCGAATCAATTTGTTGTTGGTTATCACATTCACTACTACAATATAAAGTTAAATGCTGAAAGAGTTTGGCTATGGAAACTAGATCATTTATCACCTAAGCAGCTCAACTTGTTTTTTTTGGTTTCCTAGACTATTTTCATTGCCTACAAGGCTCATGGCAACAATGAGTGGTATCGTTGCATTTCAAGGCTATACAGAACTCCCTGTAAGACAGGGCTTGAGTATGGGAATAAAATAGTTAATCACCTAGACAACTTAATTCACTAAGATGCTAATTTTTTTAATCTCCTACAAAATGCGTGATGGTTTTTTGTATTAGGGAAATAATATGTTGTCATTTTTTGTTTTAAATCACCATGACAATGGTCATTAAATTTATGAAAGGGTTCAAAGTTATGCCGCTTTGTAATATCAGTTTTCTAATGCAAGCCATGTTACAAAAAGTTTTTTTATACTGCAAAATAAAGGCAACATTATCAATGGGAAATAACTAATCATTTTGCAAGCCCCTCAAAGTGTTTTAAGGTCTACTCCCATTTTCCCTCGCCAGTCATTTTTTTAGTCAAGGCTAAACATCTTCATAAAATTATAAATTGTCTCAGGATAAATGGGTTCTTTCAGTGGTCAGCATAACTGTAAAATGCAAATCTATCACTCAAAATATTTAGAGATGATAGGGCATCTTCTCTACCTATGGAAGAGAAGCTCTGCATTAAATAGAGAAGTATTCTTTTGGTCCTATAATATGCTAGAGCTTTAAAGATAGTAATATATTTACACAAGGGACATTCAAAGATAGGGAGTGTAGCAATAGTACCCCAAAAGTCATAGAAAAGACTCCCTCTTTTTGAATTTGTCTTTGACATGTACATTACTTTGCAGTTGGCTAACACTACCTATTCCATATTGGTGTAGGATAAAAATCTTCATAGCACAAATATACATTTAGCTGTCTTGGTTTATTCATTGAAGCATATGCATATTTTACACAAAACAATTAAACTTAGTTCATATAGATCACAATCTCAAACTTGTTCTAAGACTTATTATAGAATGAAATAAATGTATTCTACTTGTATGTTTGGTACTTCCCAACACTTCATTTACACCTCCACCCGATTTTCATAACTTCTATAACCATTAGGTAGGTACTTGCAACTTCAATGTTATTTTGCTTGTTTAGTAAAATATTTGCCAAGACTTTACAAAGTTTTATAATTTCTCGAAAGTTGTATAATTTAGAATTTATAAAGTTTCAAGGTTTATTTTTTTAAGTCTAGTTCTTCAAAGGGTGCTAGCTCAATGGAAGAGCACCTACTTTACAAGTAGCAGGTTGGTGGTTCAATTCCATCGTGCCCTGATATTCATACGGAATGTTGACGAACACTCTTTTGACCATCACCAATGAGCTTATGGTGACATTTTTTGACCCTCACCAAAATATGAAATGGTGAGGGTCAACGATCACCACCATATATATATGCATCAATAGCGACGACCATGAAAGGTCCATCACCATAGATCATTGTTGTTTAAATGAAATGGTGACAGTCACTATTCGTCATTATAATCATTATTCGTGACGGAATTTGAATGTCACCATAACACCTATACTTTTGGTGACGCCACCTTTGGTGACGGAGGCTAAGGTCCATCACCATTGCTCATATAAAATCGTGACGATCACTATCCGTCATTATAAATCATTATTGGTGACGAACCTTGAATGTCACCACATTACCTATACTTTTGGCGACACCACCTTTGGTGACGTTCAGTTTTTGGTGACGGAGGCTCTTTTGACCGTCACCAATGAGCTTATGGTGACATTTTTCGACCCTCACCAATGTCTTTTTTTCTTGTAGTGCCTGCGAGAGAGAGAGTTCTGTAAAATCCCTGACGAGCTTTGTTGAGACGTGCTCCGCTGCAAGCCCCGCTGAAGGAAGATCATAACGTCAGAGCATTTTTTTGTAATCTCCCTTTTTGTCATCTATAATATAAGCGACTCTGATTTTGGTTCCATTTGTGTGTCTAATATTTTATGTAATGCAACGAATTATATCCTCTCTCACTGATATATAGTTATATGCTTTGAATATTACATTGTATGTCATCATTTCTCTGCATGTGTACAGGTATCCAGACGTGTCAAATGAAAGGATTGTGATTTGTCAGGTTAGGGATGAGGAGTGCTGCTTCTTCCTCAACAACAACAGCGTGGGATTTAAGGTATTCTACTTATCACGATATTTGTCTTTCTTATAACTAGGAACCAACGTCATTTCGTGATTCGATTGTTGCTAGACCCAATCTAGGGCTAGTGGGATCGCCTCTGTCCGCAGAGGGGATTTACCTCCACAACAATATTCAGTTCAACTTCTAGAAGCAAAGATAGCCCTAGACAAATGTGTATATGATATGTTAAAATGAACCACAAAATGTTGTCCTCTTTGTAATGGCCGACTGACATAATCAACATAAATGTGAGATAATTCGGCATGGGCAGGTTCAATTATGAGCGAACGTTGCTTCTTTAAGTCAATTACCTAATTTGTCATTCATTGAACATCATGTTTTCATTTCAGATACAAATGGTATGTGTCTTATGCTTTGGTCTCTACATTCATTTACTCAATATGTACCTAATGGTTACAATTAAAATTGTGCATGAAAGAAAAGAGACTTGCCTCCACACTAAAAACATAATCAACAAGATTAATGAGGTTTGAAAATGACTGACATTTCCATTTTTCAAATCTAACTTACTAACTATGAAAAAGTATATAATTGCAAGGAATGAGCTATTAATTAGCTAATTATTTGTTCCCAAAACATCCCAAGACTCGAGAGGCATAACCCAATTTTTTTGAATCAACATAAACCAAGATCTAATGTGCCCCAAATTGCTACAAAATAGAGTAATCTCATAAAAATTAATTTTCCAGATAATCTCTTGAATACATGCAGTCAAGTGATTTTAAACCTCATGTGAAAGTGTAGAAAAATTATAGATATTCACCCTTACATAAATTTCAATATTTGTAAATCCAAGATATGATTGTTCTTCTTAACCACTTGGCCCCTAAAGACTTCTTCCTAGCCATATGTGCCACAAGGAAACCCATCAGATTTGGAGCACCACTTACAGATTCCTATGTGGCTTAAGGTCAAGTCTCATGAGCAGTATGGAATTCTAGAGACTTTGACCAAAAAAACTACATATTTTCCTATTTTTGGTGAGAATAAAGCGCTCACGTTATTTATTTCAAAAAAAATGTTAACAATTAAGAGAGGACATCATAAAACTATATGAATATCCACTGCTTCAATGTCATTTTATAAGGAAGCCAAGTTAATAATTTGAGGAAAATATCTTCGTATTAAAAAAAAAGAAAAAAAGAAAAAAAGATCGTGCTTCATATTTATCTATAGAGTATAGATGAAAAATGCTATTAGAATTCCTTGAGGCATGTTCAATGCACACTCTAGGAAAAAATATAGGCATCATGTTAATCATTGATCCAAGAAGAATTTTAAGATTAGTCATGTAATATCATATATTAGAGGTGAAAAACATTTCCCTATGCATGTTCATGCATGTGCACCAAGTTGCTTTCTTCCTAATAAAGAAAATCAAAACAAATAAAGTCTAGAAACCTTACTATGAACCATTGATTCAAGGATTAAGGGGTAAAACTCAGCATATCTTCTATTCGAAATCCTTTTGTCCATTTAATGAGTATGCCTAAATAAATGGACAACTGCTTCATTGGAAAAGAGAAATTAAACCCAAGCTCCCTTTCTAATTTTGAAGGAGTCTGGAAACCATCACCTTCGCTTTGCATAATAACATCTAGTTCTGACAAAGTAAAATCAAATAGTTCCTGCATACATTCAAATATATTAATACAAGCATAGGGCTTACTTCGAAAAACTATAATTGGACCCCAAATTCATGCAACTTCTGCATTATTAGAATCATTTCATGATATGGGTGATAATTAGTGATACTCATTATGTCTCCTATGTCTCTCAATGGTCATGTTTATATAATGAAAGAGTAATATGAGATCAAGAGGTAAACCGCTGCAATTTGAACATAAGGAACTCAATTTTCAAGATGAAAACTGTGCAGAATTGTGCACAAATATGGGGTATTTATGTTAATGTAGCCCTTCAAATTATTTCTCGTTGGATAATAAGTGGATGAAAAGTAACATAGGAGAATTATTTTTTTTTAAATCAGAAATTTTCAGTATGGGTGAATTATGTTCTATCCTCGATTCCCAGATCAGCAATCCATGAAAAGAACATGAATGGTTTCCAAGATGTATGCATTTGAAAGAAAATTTAAAAGGTGTAGATATATGTTACAGGCTATATACAAAACCAGATAAAGAATTTTTCTTGATACTTCTGACTTATGCCAAGTGGAATTTACTTGTGACCCGCGACTCAAGTTAAAAGCCAACCATTGGGACACATCTTGTAGTTTTCAGTCATACATGTGGAAATCTGGGAATGAAGTTTCAAATTAAAATTCACAAGTGATATGCTTTTAACTCGAATATGCTAGAGACATCTAATACCAGATAAAATTCCTTTTTGTGCACTCAAATGTTTTTGGCATACCTAGAGAGCTTCCATTAGAATATATCATGGTATGCCATTTAAAGATGAGAGATTCTATAAAATAAAAATTAAAACATAATTGGGTTGCATCAATCATGCTACAAATATCATTTTCAATAGTAAGTTGATTTGACACTAAATTGGCCAACAAATGCTCATCAAAACAATTTTTTGCAAAATGCTACAAATAAATTTCAAAACAATTGTACTACTTGAAATGCATTCTGTATCGCATGAAAATATGAAGTACACCACCTGCTCAACTCATCCAAACCGGTACATGGTGCTTTCTTCTGCGCCGTCCAAACAAGGTAGCATCCCACATGAATCAAATACAACAACACTGACCTATATGACACTCGTGGTAAATCATAATGGATATTTCAGCAAGCTAAAGTGCATGCAAACCCAGATCACATATTAGTGATATCAGCATAAAAGAAGCAATAACTTACCCAAGAGTTGTGACCCTCACCCCAAGACACCACAACATGATATTCCATACTCCATACTTGCACTAGGTCATCTTCTCCTCCAGCCAAGACATACTTCCCATCAGGAGTACAAGAGCATACAAATATCATAACAAACAACAAAAAACTTAAAAGCGAGCTACATGTTTGTGACGAAATATTGTCATAAATTAGTATCACATGAAAAATCAAACTCATTAGAATTATAAAATTGGAAATGTATATCATTTTTTCTCCTAAATGGGCATTTTTTGTTTCCCCGCCCTCTTTTTCCAATTAAGTCTAGAATATTAACCTTGATGCAACATCCCATGGTTCAATTTTCCAACCAAACACTATGAAATAATTGGGTAATCATTAAAATACAAGAAACAAGAAAATTTGCTTGATGTAGAGCTGGACAAGAAACTTTATTTTCTTTTGGGAAAATGTATTCATCGTAGTATTCTTGGTATCACAGTGACAAGTACAACCTTTCAGGTGGTACCACCTCATTTCAATGACTAATAGACTCATATTTTGTTTGCATCTTGAGTAATTTCATTATTTATGTTACATCCTAATAACTACTCACTAAGTTACATTAATAGACCACAACTACAATGTTGGTCTCTATAAACCATATCTTCCACACTTTCTAAAATGAATGCCCTAGGTGTGTGAAGAACAACTTATGTGAAAAGTATGTAACAAAGTACAAAATACATAATGTTGAAAGGATATTATCATCACATTTCACCATCATTATCATAAAAATAAAGTGAGTCACTTGAAGAATAACTACAATTGGGCATCCTACCCCATGGAAAGGAAAATGAATGGCCTTAATTCATATGAAAGTGCCTATCCAAAATGGATGTTGAAGTTCCTGTCTCCTTTGATCCAATGGAATTTAATTTATCGAAATTAATATGTAAATAGGGAACATCTCTACAACATATCACTAACAGATTTTGTTTAGACTAAATTTGAAAGTATATTCCATGAGATAATAATTATTTATCAATACTGAAATCAAAATTTTTTGAAATGTCATATCATGTAAGCATCACAATGGGGGTGATTCAACATAGAATATAATATCATGAATATATCAAAATTAATTGTCCTTCGTGGCAGGCATTATTGTGTAGCATGTGATATTATAATTGGTTCTCAAAGAAATTCATAATGCACTGAAATTCATACAACATAAACCATAATTACCATTTCTTATTTTCTTTAATAAACAAACAAATATGATAATGATTGATCTGGATAAAAAAAAAAATAGTATCGGAATCTTGCTCAACCATTGATAAGGCCTTCAGCCATGTATTATTAAGATTTAACAAAATTTCGGTGACTTCCAATCTCCAATAGATATTAAACAAATTATAGTGTCAATCACTCAATTGAAAAAAATCAAATCCTTCAGTTTTCAGCTTTAGTAGACTTGTCCAATTAAGGTGCACTAATCCTGGTACCTTTATCCGTGCATACCTGGGTGTACTTCTCTAGACTATTTTGAGGTTTTCCTTTCCTAAACATGTATGCTCATAGGGATGGGTTATTTTTATTATTTTCTAATCTATTGTTTATCTATAAAAGAAAGGTAGGACAAGGGTATCATTCATTAAGTGATTGAGAATATCATAAGCTTGAGCTGTTGAATTATAATTCTTGTTTTTGAGTTAATAGAAGCAAATGTGAATGATAGTTCAGAACTGTACTTTCTGTTAGTGTTTGTCGTTTGTCGTTTGTCCATGTACATAGATCTTGTATTCATGTTCTAATTTTTTAATAGAAGTTTAACCTTTTCATTTTCCCAGTAATTAGGGATTCAAATTTGAGTGCTAAACTCTAACATGCACCAAAATTTTAACATGGTATCAGAGCAACCTTCAAAAACCTTTCCAAACTAGCCATGGAATCAAGTCTTAGGGGCGATAAGGCATTTCCAATGGTTTGATCGCATAATCGATGTATTTTCCCACGGGTTGCAAGATTCCTATATTAATAAACTGCAGAATGTAAAAAATCCTAGCATGTACAGATGGGTAGAGCCTTAACCAATATATGATTCCAGTTCCACCCAATCTCCTCAAAAATACTAAAACACTAGAGACATTGACTAGAAATGTATTTGAGAAGCAAAAATTACACGGATATAATATTTTCATTTGGAAAACATTGAAAAGAAGGGGTGCATCATGTTTATTTCTAATATATACATCTGAATGGGCTAATTCTTTGTATCCATACCTAGTCAAACATCATGTTATCAATAGACCAAAAGTTTCAAAAAGGAGTCCATCGATGACACTATACCATGTTTGTTCACACCTTGACTCTAAGCATGTATATCCCAATTATGTAAACGATGGTTTAGGTTAAGAAAATTTTGATATTTTTTAGCAATTAACAGCTCGAGTTTCTCAAATGTGTGGGAATGTTGCAATAGGCCTGTTAGGTGATCCAAAATTGGGGTGATATTATAAATCTAGGTTGTCAATGCACACAAAGAAGGTTATTGCATCCCAAAAATAAAGATATACTAAAAATGTTTTTAATAACAGCCTCAAACTGATCCTTTTCAAAGCCATGAAAATTTTTGCTAAGGTAGACCGTGATATCATCCTCCCCCATTTGATCATTCTCATCCTCATCCACTGGTTATCTTTAGCAGACCCCTTAATGTTTTAAGGTATATATGCTGGAATACAAGGAAGACATTTTTTCATACATTGTTTCACTTAAGTAGATCCTCCAAGGTAACTATCCATGGAAGACGAGGAAGATGTATGTTAAGCTAAGGCTCATAAGAGATTATTATTTGCATGAATTCATCAATATGTTATGTTTGTTTAAGCATCAAAGATAAAATGTTATCTTGAGGGGAATCCCCATGATATTTGCTGAACAAATTATATACAAAATGTTTTCCCAAGGGGATTCCCTATTTTGAAAGGTGTTCTGAAACTTCTCTCGTGCCTAAGGGGTGGATATAGCTTTTGAAAATTAGTCTAGAGTTGTCCAGTGCATCGATGAAAAACCAATTGTTGTTACTTGTAAACGTTTTCCATTAGCTATATTTCAAAAATTACCTATTTCATTGAATTCATGAGAGATTTTAAGTGAAAGATAAGAGAATGGTCTCTAAATTTTGTAGAGAAAATCGAAGACTCGTATTTGGTTGTTGATAATTGGATACATTTGAAAATTAACATGATCCTCCCCTAGGTTTTCCATGTAATAAAAGGGGAAAAACTAAGTGCAAAGCCTACATTAGGTGTAATTTTTAAGAATTCTTCTATGGAGTGGCCCTGTTAACTGAAGCGGAGAGGAATTGGGGATTTTGTAGGATTATGTAAGGGAGGAGATGTGAGAGGTTATCAATAACCATCTTGCAGAAAAGAAATGATTTTCCAATGAATGCTATATAAAGTGAGGTATATATATTGTCCAACCTCACATCTGATGATATATATTCTAGCATATACGAAATTAATTGTCCTGTTGTGGAGTGCATAATGTTTATCAATGTGGGAAGGGTTGAGACCTAGAGTTGTAATTATCAAGAAAAGATCTTTCCCCGTATAATATTAAGAGAGTAACCATGGACTAAAATAGAGGAGTTAATTGTAGTAAGTGGAGACAACAATAGATCACATGAGTATTCTCATAACATCAATACCTTACGGCCATCGATGTGAACCAATCCACCAGATAGACATAAACATGGCAGGCATTGAGACTACAAACCTAGTCACCTTGTTATATTTCAACATTATCAATGAGAGGGAAAGCTTTCATACTGCAACCATTGACATAATCTAATCCGGATCGATACAAGCTTGTTTCCTCCAAAGCTTTACAATACACCAAGTCCAAACTTGTACTTGATTTTCATGGGATTTCTTGTGATTTCATTCACTCATGTAATATCAAAATGTTTCTATGTAATTTATGAGCTATGGAATGAATATAGAAACAACACTAGTACCTTTTTTAAAGCATGAATTTTATATCTATAAATTTTTTTAACAATACAAGAAATCAGATCCTTAAATGCACCAAGTCTTGGGATTTTTCTTAAGATGAGAATTAATAGGCCACCTTTGCATCTTAATTTATTTTGATATCAATTGTTAGGCCAACAGCCATATCTTACACTTGGAATTTCAATATTGTTTCAACTCCGTGGCACCTGCCGGAGTGTCAAATCCTTTAAGCTTGTCAGGATACCCTGAGAAAAGAGGAAAACTTTTTCTAAATAGATAGGTGAGTAACCTGGATTTTCAAGAGTTTGGCGAATCTTGTAAGCAGAACACCATTCAAGTAAACATGCTGGAAGGTTTGTTAAATTAAAAAGGGAATAAACTATCTTTCTTAAACTCTAGATTAAGACAAAACAATATGTTGGAAATTTATGAATTTCTCAATAAACACGCTGGAAATTTGTGTAGTTCTTTAAGGAATATGATAACAAGTACAACATAATTCTTATTTGAAGTCTCAACAAAATAATTCTCCTCGAAATTTTAGAATTTAATTTTTCTTCGTGTGATCTAGATTAATATTGTAACTTTCAGTTAAACTTTTCCTAAATGATTAAATTATCCTATATACCTCAGAAATGGCAAAACTCTTGAACACTAATTATGATTAATTATAAACACCTAACCTTTAATGAAGAAAAATCTACCACAATGTTTCCAATTGGATCTGGGAAAGTAGGGAGAAATATGGACAATTATCCCTATGACCCCTCGAAGATGTGACCATTAAATATATTTCCTAAACAATCACTTCCAACTCAAGCAACAGTATCCCACAGCCACTCATATCAACAGAGAAATTTTTGAACACAAGATATGGAAAAATTGGCCAGAAAAACAAGTTAGAAACACGATTGACCTTCTTAAATGTTTAAAAAATTGCAAATTTAAAGACAATTATTCTAGAGTAAATTTGAGAACACAACATAAATTTGAGAACATAATCATGATTGAAATAAAAAGTTGCTGAAAGGTTTGATGTAATCCTGAACTCTGATGCAGTTTTTGATATGGCCCTCTAGAAGAAACCAGATTTATAGGCTCTGTAGACCCTAAAAGTTGTCACAACCTTATCCTTGTCATACCTTATTATTATGGCCTTTCTGGTGTCTTCTCCTGTGATCAAATACTTAATATTTGGGCGTATATTTAGCCTCACTTATATAATTAATCAAGAGAATAATGATAATTATAGAACTATATCTACACTGATAAAAGAATAACAATTGAAACACAAGTTCTAGGCTTCTAGCTCAATCGGTAGTTACTATCGGTTCACCATGACTATTGAGTCATAATGCCTTTATTTTTTGTCATTTCATTCAACAAGTTGGAGCTATGAGGAAATTTGGATTATAGCCAAGGGTTACTGTGGTGTTAGAAGGGATTATGCATGCCGGGCAAGTGGATTTTTCTAGGCCTTACGAATGCTATGTCATTATTGGTAGCGTTAAGTCTTAAAAATATATCAATTGACTCTCATTCTTCAAAGTAAGGATTTATGGGCTAATGAAAAACACACACACACACACACACACACACACATATTTATATATCAACATATTTCAATGGACCTCATTGGATTTCATATGGAGAAAGTAGAATTTTAGATCCCACTGAAAATCCAACAAACATAACAGTTTTCAAGACTTTAGGATTTGGGGGATTGCAAAATTTCCATTAAATTTTGTCATGTATGAGGGGATGGAATTAACATTTAATCAAGGGCATCAATCCCTCTATATACATGGATGATGGTGGAAGTGATTGTTGAAATCCTCTATCATGACCATAGTAAAAATGTACCCATCACTCAAACAAAATCTCAATTTGACATGTTAATTTTTTTCTATCTTTTTTCATCATTATTGGTTGGAGGATAATAATGATGATGAAGGATCAAGATTTAGTATCAATTTTGATGTATAATTTTTTATTTGGAATCCACTACATCATATATATTTGTGATTTCTCCATGTTTATGTGTCAATGTGTTTATCTAATGTTTTTATTACTTTATATGTCTAAAATTTTGAAAAGTGAATATATTTTATACTTTGTAATGTTCATTGTGGTTTGTTTATTTTTTCTGATTTTTTTATGATGTTTCCAAAAATATGTTTTCCAAACCCTCGCCAATTCTTGGCTGATGCCAATGTTTTCAACAATGATTTTATTTCATCCTTCTAGGTTTTGCTAAGTCCAACCTAGTTAACTCAATATAGGCCCATAACCCATGATTGGAGAAAGCACCCCATACACAACTCTTATTTTTATTTTCACATAATGTGCTCATTTATTTATTCTTAAACAAGTGATTTATCCTAAGGTCACCATAAATCATTCAAACTTCTTGTTCTTAGTTTTATCTATCATGTGATCAAGTTATTTCTATCTAGCACACTTTTTCTAGGGTTTATTCCTCTCTCTAAAGTTATGCATCTCTTGGCTGCCCTGGAGCTTTTTATCTCTTTCTTCAATGCAAAATTTGTGTTGGTTTTGGTTATGTTAGATACTCTTGCTAACATTGTGAATTTCAACATGGTATTAGAACTAGTATAAACCTCTCCCACACAATTCCGTAGTTATTTTTAACACCAGCGCATCGTTCTAGAGTTTCTTAGGGTTTAAAATTCTCTTATACAGTTAGTGTGTTCTCCTCTTTTTGATGTAGATTTGTTTTCCAAAAATTGTTGGTACCTCTTCTTTCTAGGATCTACTAAGCCAATTTTTTTATGACATGGACAAGGCTTATTTGTTTTTTATTTGTTTAAACCTAATGGACTTAAAATGACATATCGCCTGATTGAATGTGACTAATTATCATGTTTGGGAAAACCAAATGACTCTTATTCTTCAAACTAAGGGTTTGTGGATGTATCTAGAAAAAACTCTTCCTTCAGTTAACAATGAAAAATGACCTCATAAATCCTTCAAGATAATCACCCAAAATATTGAGCCAAATATCATTCATCATACAAAGAAGAATAAAAGTGCAAAGGAAATCTCAGATTCCTTCAAGAATCTCATTGGAGATGTGAATACTTCTCAGATAAACACAATCTTTCCGATATCAAGATGGGTGACTTTGAAAGCATTGATTTTATTGTGATGTATAAAAATTGAAGGTTTACATCATTATATTAGAAGAAAGAAAAAAAAACATTCAAAATATGTAAGTATTGCATTTAATAATACTTCTTCAGCATTCAAATCCTTTGTTATAATCTATAGTACCCCATTACTTTGGAAGGGATATATAAACCTCTTGAGGTAATTTTAGCTAGTTGTACCCATCATAAAGTTACATAGAGGAATAAAGTATTGTGCCTTTCTCTTTTAATTATCAAATATTACAATGCAAAAATAGAGAAAACTAACTAAATATGGAGTAAATATACATTGTTCCCTGATACAAACTTTTACAATGTCACATTATTCCTCTTCTCTACTATGTTATGTCTCCATTGGACCTGCTTGGCTTGGAACATAAATCTAATCCAATAGAAAAGTAACTCCTATGTCTCATTGTGGATATGGTTTTGACACCCTCTCTTAGACTTAGGATAGGGTTCTATATCCTCTAAAATATTCATGGAAACTAATATGTGGCTAGCTCCACATATGAATAATAGGAGCTAACACAACTTCTACTTGTCTCTGTGATGTTTAATGCAATAGTCAACTTATTAGAAAAACTTCTTCCTCATACATACTTTGTTTTCTGTCTTCTTTAGCACTTCTAAAAACTCCTAAGAAGACCAACAACATAAAAACGAGTGGCTCCCAGAGATGCTGCCACCTTCAATGTGCCCCAAAGTAATAAACAAGATAAAGGTACACTTTATCCTAGAGGCCCATTGAAAGAAATGCAACCATTCCAACATAAGACTATATATATATATATATATATATATATATATATATATATATATATATAGCATAATAAATTTTTATGTAAATGGTGGGCTAGGAAACAATAAATATCATATGCACACATATAACTTATAAAAGGATTTTATTGCTCATTGGGATGGGTGGAGTTTATAATTTAACTAGAAAAACAAAATATTTCCTTAAAATATAGACAAGATGATATAATAAAATCTAGAAAGGAAAATCATTGAAGTGTAAATTGAACTAACCCATTTGGAAATTTATAAACCAAGGAAAAATCAAAAGCTCTCAAGCTAGGAAAAAGAACAGTAATGTTTATGGCAAAGGATTTGGTGCATTAAAACCAAAGTTACAATACTTGAAATCGACAATAAATCGGTGAGGCAAAAGAGAGAAGAATTTTAATCGGATCCGAAAAAAATTGGTGAATATAACAAATAAATATATACACATATATTGAATTTAAAAACATTTTTCATTGATATTCAATAAATCAATGTCCAAAAAATGCAAAATATCAATAAATGTCCAAAAAATCATGAGGCCAATGTGTATACTTCAAGTATAAAATATATTTAGTATAGGAAAACATTAAAAAATAAGTACAAATATTCAAACAAGACGAGGAGATTCTAAGTTTTTGTCAATTAACACCGTGAACCTACCAAAATCTTACTTGGGGTTACAGTAGCATGAATTCTAAACTAGGTCGAGTTGGATTGGTAATGTGTTATACCCATTGGTAGATCACTTATACACTCAATGATAACAAATGAATTTAAGGATTTGTTTCATTATTATAGGTCCTTGTAAAGTTCCAATGTTCTCCAACAATTTTATTTATTCAAAATGATAAAGAACTTTAACATACTACATCCAGTTTCATTTATTCAAAATGATATTTTTAAAGGAAAATAATGTTGCTCGACCATCAGGAAGTAGCCAAAAATATGTACATATACCATCCAATTCAATAACTATTGGCATGAGCACTGGGGGAATTTGTTTGCGTTTGATAAGCGGACCCGTAGTTCATTTATGTGACTCTTTGGGTGGGGGAAGGGCGGCGTGGCTAGACCTAACACATAGAAAAACCAAAAAGAAGCATAGCCTAGTAAGATGAGTGAGCTAACCAATGCTAAATTCGTTTCCTAATACATGAATCTAACTGCCTAATACTATATACATAACTATATACATAAAGCTGATCAACAAAACCCATCATGACCTTGATAAATAAGAGAAAAGGCTCTATTTTATCGAAGCTGAAGTGCACATAGTGAGGGAAGAACGTTACAATGGCATTGATTGATCCACAACACGTCTTGATAGGTAGGCAACAAGAAGAAATAAAGTTAACTCCAAGTGCGACAGGCAGTAAGAATAAGTGAAAGTGGAACCACAAAAAAAAAAAACCTGTGGAATTTTAACCTAAGAATCTGAGTCGCTCGTCGAATCCTCTACTAATCTCTGAAATCAAAAGTTAAACTCACGTTGACCACTAGTAAAACTCAATAAACACAAGTTTGACTCACCAAGATTCATATCAACTTGTTTGGTTGAAGAGCAGAGTCGAAATCGTGAGTACTCGCGAGTGATGAGAGAGTCCTGTAACACTGATGCAAACAGAGAATCATCTTTCAAAAGCTACAAAGTATGAGAGGGGCATTGGTTTCAGGGCCAAAAATGAATAAACCCCAACCACAAAACTAGACAATCCAATTAACGCACTAATATTCAAAATAAATTCCTAATGCTATTTTCTTTTACCGATCATATGAACCATACTTTTATTTTTTTTCACATAGGAATTAGAAATTTATGAAATTATGGATCTGCATATCACAATCGATGCATATATCTATCTTGTGTCTGAAAATGCAAAGAACATGAAAAAATTATAGCATAGTACCATAAATTCAATGATTCACTCCTGGCACTTCTCATTTACTTCATTCATAATAAATAATATGCCAAAGCGAGACATATCATACATAGGCACTGGAGTTATTGAATAGAAGTGACATAAACTCTATTATTAAGTGTAATTTATAACTAAGTAAAGAATAAAATTTGTAGTCACGACTACCCAAAAATGATGATGATCATAAAGGCCTTACCTCTCAAGTATGATAGCACTACGTAGCCAAAGATCCTTAAGGGAAAATGGGGAGATTCTTGTATAGTAGTGAAAAATGTCACTTATCAATTCTGTTTTTCCATTTTTTTTTTTTAGCAAGTAAAACATCGCTCAAGCTTTAGATATAACCTCTTAATTATTAGATAGAATTCTTATAGTGACAAATCCATTGTGCTCATAATACAGTTCAAAACAATTCTCAAGCGCAAACCCTAGATATGGATTAATTTTTGTGGTATCTAGAGGATTAAATAATAATAGTAGTAAAAAGGAAATAACTCCTAATTCGAGTAAAATTCAACTCCATGTAAAATTCATTTTTTCATGTTATAATTTTTTATAATTTTAGCAATTAATGCAAGGTTTCCCATGAAATTTTGTTCAATATTAGGAAGATAAGGAGCCTGTTACAAATTTGGACCCAGATTTGGAGTTGTTGGTCCCAAATCCATACATATATGCATGCTCACAAGGATGAAATGTTTATTTGTCCCACTCAAGTTCACATTATCATTACATGAATTCATGTGAAGAATATGAGAGGGATCATGAGGCTTCCCAGAGTCTCCAGCCTAACCAACCAACAAATAACATGAATGATGAATAATCATCGAAGGGAATATTGGAAAAAAAATAGAAGAAATAGTTAAATGATGCAACATGTTACATTTGAAATGGTTTAGAATTGAAGTCATAGGTGTCTCTTCCAACATAGAGAAATAATGATCCAAGTCATACTTTCAAAGACTACAAGTTAATCCAAGACAAATCACCAAATCCACATGCCTTAGGTCACTTAATTCAACCCACATATAGGGAATGGAATGAAAACAAAGTAAAAATAAAAATATATTTTAAACTGCCACATCTCTCAAATAGTCATTAGCTGGAAGATACAACTCAATTAACTTTGTTGAATCAAAAGCATGTCTTACCATGGAAGTTCTTTGACTGGCAGGTTTTGAAGAAGTTTCCAGTGGTTGCAATTTATTTTTATGATGTACATTTGAAATATAAAGGGTGTGTGTGTGTCAGATTTTATTGCTTTCCCAGATACGGAAACAAATTATTTACTAGGACCTTAGGGAGGATTTTTCTACTAACATTGATCATGCTTTTGTGCATATTTTTCTTGCTTAATGAGGTGCATACGCGTAGTTGGGTTCACCACAATATGTATCAATACATAAGGTATTATATTTGAGTTCAGAGTGATTGATCTATTTGTCTGTGGACCTATATCATTTATTTGAGTCTCTTTTATTTCTCCACTCTCTTCCTCACCTACAATGGAATCCTTAGATTTAAATTAATAAATTTACAGTTCATCCTATTGTGAAGGACTACAAGGTTGTTTGTGGGAAGCAGGATGGCCTACCAAGTTTTGATAGTAGATAACTATTTATAGGGATCCTCTAACATCATACCTTGGAAAGGAGGATCATGATAGTATTGGAGGATAATGGGGTGGAATATTTTATCTAGAACACAATTACACCACCGCAAGATCCCCAACAACTGGCCCAACATAATAAGAATGACATCAAGGCTAATTTGATACAAATTTGATTAAATTAATTTTTGATAAATATTTCTTTTTAATTTTATCAGGGAAAAAGTTTTGGATTCACCTAAAAATATGCACATGTTATGTGTATTGCATATGTGGATTTCAAAATTAGAATATGATGAGTCAGGCCCCTCAATTTTTCACAGGAAGTGCTTCTAGAATTTTGGACGTTTGGTACTTCTATCTAGGAGGAGATCTGGATGCATATGCCTTGGTAGTTTTAGGTTCGATGGAGGAATAACATTGTAAAGAGAGGATTTTTGCGTTTATTTATGCACTAACTTTCCAGACTTGGTTTTGGGGCTTGGGTTGTTCATTGTGTTGGATTCATGAAACAATTTGAGCCTGTGCTAAAGGATTGCATTAGAAACCTTACATTGGCCAAATTTAATTTGTGCTAGTATTTTCCACCCCATTGTGCTTGATTCATTATATTTTCTTACAGATATTCATACAGATTGGGAAATATTTAGCATGTGTGAAATGTATATCCATTTTTTTGATTATTGTAAGAGGATGAGTTGTTACCATGTTTTCGAAAACATGTTGCATGTTTTGTTTTAAATTTATTTGCAGGATTGTGGCTTTGAACATAGTATTGACTTCTCACATCCTAATATTCCTAAAAATGGCTTCTCAGACTCAATTTAATCAAATGAATTCATTCCAACTAAATGGGTGCATAGTAATTATCTCGAATTCATTTGTTATCACTTTGAAATAGGACACAAAAAAATTAATTAAAAAATGGCTCATTTTACATAAATCTTAAGCGAAGAAGCAATGGATTCAATATCCATCAAATAAAATCAAAATAAACAGGATCTTGTGAATCGTTAAAAGGATAGACATACCTATACTAAATCTAACAAACTTCCTTGTGATAAAGATTAGCGATAAGTACCTTGTTCAACTATAATTTCTATTTCATTTGGTATCCAACGACCATTGATGTGAACAACATCAAGATTACCAATAGATATGCCCACATAAAGTGTTATTCTAAGTATCTTCCCAAAGATAGAATATATCCAGAGATTGATGCATTACAAGAGATCATTCTGGTGGATAGGCTCAAGATGAACATAGTCAGTCTCTTTAATTTCAAGAGATGTACATGTTTCAAGAATGGATTAAAACTTAATGAAACATTGGTTGTGTACCATTCACCTATAACTAGATTTATATCACCATCAGGTTGAGGGAATGGAACAAGGATCAGGGCCTTGCTAACTACATTTATTCCTCCAAATACCCCTGGAGCCTTTTGCAGATAATACCCCTGGAGCCTTTTGCAGATACAATGATGGAAAGTAATAGTAGCTACGTATATGGTCCTTCACTTGGAACTTGTACATAAATTTATTTCCTAGTGGTATGGGGTATTTTATGCTAGGTACTCCATCTTGTCATGAATTTCTCCATTATTCGGTGGTCTATGATCATCTATAATAGTTGGGACCTCACTAGGAATGTGCATGTACTGCTTGATGTGTTATACAGAAAAAATGTAGTTTGCAAGTGTAAATTAGAGATGTATACTTTTAACAAAATATATGTTTAATGATAGACCATAAGATAAGGCCATCCCAATGAAACCTGCACCAGTTCAAATTTTTAGGAATGGTCATCTTATCCATAAAAAATCCATTAACAACAAAAATCACCCACAGTTGACATTTGGTTTCATTGTTCATACCAGGATTGAAGCTGCCCTATGGGAGTAGAACCATATCAAGAGTAGAGGAGAAAATAAAATTTGCATTTAACACCTCTAGATGTTGAATCAACCACTCAATGGCTGAGAAACTGTGGAAAAAGGGGCTCGATTTTTTGTCAATAAGGTCTAAGTTCTTCTTCAAGAACTTATCCTCAAACATGAAATACCTAATGGTCATTGGTATTACTATGGACTCGCCAAAATGATTTTCAATGGGTGATTTCGTTTTACCATTTACTCTCATCAAGTCTTTAGCATAAGCGAAATAGTCTTCTCAAATATCATTGCCTTGTCTTCAGAATTGTGCATCGTCCACGTTCAATTTCCATCATTGTTCCTGCCATGCTCCATAGAGACCTTCCTCAATTTTTTTAATGTGATTGTTGCGCACAAATTAGGGAGCGAGTTTTGAAATCTATTAAACTCTCTGTGTGATGGGACTCTCTTTTTGATAGTGGCTTTGACAAATAATGTTCACAATTTTTATTTGTCTTGATTTCAAATATGGTTATCATTCATTGTTTCTTTTGAACAAAATTTGAATGTGTATTTTACTTTTGAGTGAACATGATAAAAATAATACTCCATTAAGCATTAGAAAAATAAAACTTTTATCTGTAAACAGAGACAATCAGGTTAGATACAAGGAAGGGGTAATATTTATAGTAGAAAAATCGACAATAAGGGGTTTTCCAAGACAAGTTTGTGGAGAAATTTTGACAAGAGCAGTAATAAATTAGGGTAAAAAGGATTATTAAAGGAAAAAGAGTAATTGGTTGGTTGGTTTAATTGGTTTAAGTGATATAATTTTAGCATTATAGATGGATTCATGGACCCCTTTAAGGGGGTCATTGAATCCATCTACCTAAATTTTAACATTGCAGATGAGGGTCTCTAAATTTTAACACTTCAGATGGACACAGAGACCCCTTTGTCTCTAAATTTAACACTACAGATGGATTCAAATAAGGGGGTATTTGAATCCATTTTTAGTGTTAAACTTTAGAGACAAAATGGTATTCATAATTTTAACACTATAGATGGATTCAGAGACCCATTTGTCTCTTAATTTTAACACTACAGCTGGATTCAAAGACCCCTATAGTGAAATGTAACACTTTATTATCAAAATTGCAATTTTCCATTTCTGGAGTGAGACAATTAAAAATTACTAACATAAATGAATAATTCATATACTTTTTGTACTTATTATTTGGTCATATTTTTATTCTTAGACTATAATAGTAATTTACGCTAATTGTTATTAATTTTGTCACTTATTATCTAGTCATATATTTTAATCCTATACTAAATTAGTCATTTACGTTAGTCGCTTTTATTTTAGTCACTTATTATTTAGTCGTATATTTTATCCCTAGACTAAATTAGTCGTTCAAGTTAGTCATTTTTATTTTGGTCACTTAAAATTTCTCCAATTTAGTAGTAATTCAATTGAAATAATTGCGGTGACTAACTTTTTTAGTCACCTAGTCACAAATATCCATGGTAGTATTAGATAATGTTTTAGCTTCTTACCCAAGGTAAATGGTTAAAATAACTCTTGCAAGCTTCTGCAAGAGGAAGCTTCAGGATCCTTTCCAATTTTCCTGAATTTCTAGAATCAGTGCACCCCCAACAAGGGATAAGATGTTGTTGATTAGCACTGGTACAAAAGGAGAAACCTGCTGCTGAACGCAGGTATCTAAAGGGCCAAGGACTGTTGGGGCTTAAAATCATTGATTTGAATTAGTTAGACCCAAAAACTTAGGAATTTTGAAAGGTCATGCTTAGGGCTTTTTGTAGGTATGATGACAACATGTTCATGAATGATGATCGATATGGTTTGTAGGCCTATTGACCAGATGCAAAAAAATGGCCTATAACAAAAAGGAATAGTAGGTTCCTCTTATTAAATTAGTGGTGTCCCATGATTTAAAAGAGTTGGGATATTAGAAACATCTCAAGGTTTTGACTTTTTGTGCAAAAATATCTAAACCAAATGTTCAAAAATTTTCTTAAAGAAATCCTCATATGATTTCTAGGAAATTCACAACATAAGTGAAGGAAATTATTAGAAAAATCTCAGCCAATTGATTCATTAGGGTGCATTCTTAGTTGATTAATCATTTTAATAACATCTTGGTAATCATTCCTCTCAAAATCTTGATGAATATCGTTTAGAAATTTATCAAATGAATGGATGGAAGTAGAAGGTAGGGCATGACACCATTAGTTAACTTGACCTTATCTTCATCATCAATTTTGTAATATTCACAAAATTTAAGAAAATAAGAAATTAGCTTGGTTAAGGATGTTCCATCCCCACTAATGAACTTCAATTGAGACAAGACATAAAGAGGCTCACCAGGGATTAAAATTTTAACACTAGATATATGGGAAAACACCCCTGACATATGATTGAGGATGAGCCATTAAATATAAGAGATTCAAAACAGACTAAATGCACACAAATTTTCATCTCGACCTCCTTCTATTGTGAGAATGTTGATAATGTTGGATACCACCAACATATAGGTGGTCTCCCCGATGTGAAGTCCTAATTAGACCTCACATTGTTTGGAGTAGGATCCCCATCCAGAGTATCGTCCTGGCCACCATAACCCAAAAATTTGCCTTGGTTTTAAAAGATACATAAGAGATTATATACATAGACCTTGAAAAAGAAAGTAAGTTCACATTATGAAACATTGATTGCAATGTGTAAAAGGAGACCTTCATGAGAAGGAGATGAGAGTGAGTCTCTAGAAGGAAGTAATATTACTAACCTAAGGGAGACACAACAGCGCATGAAAATATTCTTTAGAAAAATAGTTCACTTAATTATTATTGAAGTGAATACAACACACATTCAACATGATGAGTACCAAATCCACCTAAATAATTCAATTTATCCAGTACATATGAACACAACATATACAATAAAAATCCCAAGACGTCCTAAAATATTTGTGATACATGCATGAGAATGTTTTGGCTCATTGAATTTCAATTATTTGAAAGATCCAAGTACAAAGTTACAATTGTGAGACACTATTTCTAGTAGTGGAACATTAAGTCACTTCTTGCGTCTCCAAAGAATATATTTTCTCTCCTATGCTAAGTAGAGAAGCCAAGACTAGCTCTCCAAAGCTTAAGCCTTTGAAATCCCCTTTGCTTGAGTTATGAGGTTGCATTTATGACAAGAGGAATGATCTTTCATATCCCCTTGACTCTTGGTTGACCCACATGAATCTTGGAGTTATAAAATGTCCTTTAGACTTCTCTCTATATATTTTGTCCATATATGACTATGTCACTTTTCATATTCCACATATGACTCTTAGACTTCCACACATTACATTTTGTCCTTTTCTTAATATTACATCACTGCATTCCACATGATGATGTGGCATGACACATGGATGCACATTGACTATTATGATGACACTTGTACAAGTTACAACTTGACAATGATGACATGGACTTTATGATGAGGTGGCAATGTGAAGCCCTCTTCCTTGCTACTTCATCTTGCATTCTTGATGGTAGATCTAATATATTCTTTAGCTCAGTGAAAGATCCACTTTTATTCTCTTCTTCACCCTCTAAAGGGTCTTGGATGGGCTTTGGAATCCTCTGAGTCATCATGCAATGTCTTAGTTTTGACTCGGTCCATGATTTGCTTCATGTATCCATGATAGCTCTCTTTTTTCTTCTTGTCTGTAGTTGTTTCTTTATGCTTTATCCTTTCCATATGCTTTTAGAATTACATTTTCAAGCTATGAAGTTACTCCTTCCAATGAAAATAATTCATGGAAAAGCGAAATCAATCTTAAAAACATGTATTCTATCACTACCTAGCTCATGGAATGATAAACTCATGATAGGCCCATGAAAGGGTTAAAAACGAAGGCTTTATTAGGAGGTAACAATCCAACTCATAAATTGCTTAGGAAGGATCCACTGCTCATTTTTATTGCACCATGCACTATTCAGAGGATCTATCCTTGACAGGGAAAATTTTAAGGATGAAAATTTATCTTAAAGTTTAGAAACTTTGGCGAATCTTACGAGTCCCCAAAATACTGGTTGTAAAATGTTTGGTGATATTTCTTTAAATATATCCAAATTTATAATGAATTTATATAGTCTCTATAATTTTTTTTGTGATTTTTAGGATAATATAATTTTATGCTATAAAATTTTGGCGAATCACTTTGACAAGAAAATGGAAATTGGTGAATTTTTTTTTGGAAAAAACATGGAAAATTAGCCCACCTGTGAATATCAGCCCCTAAAATTTTCCATGATTGTTGGTCCAACGCAATGGGGGAAGATGAATGGACAATATGGGAAGACTTCATGATTCAATACTGCGCCATGCGCCCTAAAGAAAAAGAGGAATACTTGAAATCATAGTTCGACCATTCAAGGGTGAGAGGAGAACCCCTTCATCCTTCCCTACTATGACATGCACTAATGAGTAAGGACTAAACAAGCTTGATTGTAGAGCACATTGGGGAAAAGGTAAGGTGAAATAATCAGGCTTCAATATTTCACATCATGCTTATAGGAAGAGGAGGCCTTAAGGAAGCCTTAAGGAAATCACAATTTCATTGGTCAAAGATAGATATGAGGCTTCCTTAAACCTTCCCTTATGTGTCATGTGCTCTAGAGGAAGAGGAAAATAAATTATTTTGCGCAAAGCGCATTGGGAAAGGGGGAAGGGTGAGGCTTCAATCTTCATGACTGCGCCATGTGCCCTGAGAGAGAGAAGGCTTGAAATAAAGCACATTTTTCTTCAACAAGGGGTCATTATTGATTCAAAATGAAATTTTCCTTCTAGGCTAGTTTAGTTTGACCCAAAAGTGGGTGCTTGATCATTTTCAGTGTGCTTTTCATTGAGGTAGGCCATAGAAATGAAACCACTTTGCCTGGGAGGGTTTTCGCTGCACTAGGAGGATAAGAAGGTATTTGCACTACATTTTTTTCCTTTGAAAAAGGGGGAAGAGGTCCATTTTTCTAGCTAGGAGTGCTTTATATTCCTCCATACAAGTAAAATTTGACAAAAACTCAGTGTAGTGTGTCATTATAAGTAAGAAGGGTTAGGTGACTCCCCTTGGAAATATCATAATGTGAAATGATTTTGAGATGATTTTGAGGAGGAAATAGTGCACCAATATTGGTGAGTAGGTTTTCATAATGTAGATTCATGAGTAGGTTAAGCTCCTCACCTATAAATAGGGATAATTCCCTTATAACTTGCACTGGGCTGAGGGACGAAGAAGGGCACCAAAATGGCTAAGTGTGAGATGAATAGAGTAAAGGAGAGAAATTCATTCGAACACAAATAAAACTTGGATCACACATATAAAACCATCAATACAAGATATAAGGATACATACAAATAATGAATAACAATCACACCTCAAAATGACAAAAAAATGACACTTATTTC
Organism: Pinus albicaulis; assembly: GCA_034641835.2. Taxonomy (NCBI): domain Eukaryota; kingdom Viridiplantae; phylum Streptophyta; class Pinopsida; order Pinales; family Pinaceae; genus Pinus; species Pinus albicaulis. Next base: position 898,320,125 of record CM076584.1, on the reverse strand, counting down.
TAAGTGCAATAGTCGAAACGACACATAGAACACAAGTTACGACAAAAGTGATGACTTCGACCAAAATGTGTGCTAAGCTATAGGAATTTGCATAGCACATATTACAATGATATATAATAGCATCCCATGTAGAAGAGTGCACCAGAACTAACTTTGATGATGTGCAGAGGTGTGACACATGGAGTGAGAACAAGAAAGGTGACACCTGCGATAAGAAGAAAACATGAAGAAGACACTTGCAAAATGCGAATGAATTTCAAAGAGACACATGCTAGAGTGAATATAACATGAAAATGACACTTATTAAAGTGAAATAAAGAAAAAGTGATAGCCACAAACATAATAGCGACACATGTGAAAGCGACAGTGCGTAAAAATGACAATTGACAAAACTCATTGAAATAGAAGTATGAAAGCAACCAAAGTGAGGGAAAATGTTAACAAAGGTGTGCAGTGACTATTGACATGAGTTGAAAATAATAAAGGATTTGTCTTAATGAATGGTTCTATGCTTGTTCCAAATTACATAAAGGAAGTGCACTCATGAGTTCAAACAGGATTGTGCATGTGTCAGCCAATGACTTTGACAAGTAGAACTTGTGAAGAAGACTTAAACATATCGCAAAACATAAATCAATCATGAAGGGATTATACAATGATAGATTGTAATACTATCAATAGGCTACAAAATTGAAGTGTAGGAAAATTTTTGGAGAGTGTTGATCACAACGTCAACATAATGTTACTCTATAGAAAATATGATTGAGAAGCGCTTTGAATTGGGATTTTTTTATCATAGGAGTTATCTTCTACTTTTAATTAATTCTTAGGTGTGGCTTAAAACAGTACCATATCAAAATATAGTCTCCATAAATCTCACTTAATTCCTTTATGTTTTCATGAACATGGAGTGGACACATGCCCATTTCTAATATAGGGGTGAGTGATTACCTCTACAAAGAAAAAATAGTAAGGTGCAGGCGAACCCTTATTTTTTTCTAAGTGGAGTTAGTTTACAACAAAAATATTATTTACCGATATAATAAAATTGATAAACACCTAGCATCCAAACTTGAGAGGAGTGGTGATTGGATGGCATTCAATCTGATTGATGTTTCCAATCTCTAACCACCTTTCCAGGTGATATATGAGTAAGCAGGGTTAGGTTTTGAATTTTAAGTGAAATTAAAGGTCACTCCCTTGCAACCAAAAAACCCACCTTGATCAATTCGATGTAAATATAATTCATAATCAGAGTCAAATGGAGGAGAATGTTTAACAGGAAGTTCAAAATTTACAAATTCTACAAAATGTACAGATTTTATTTTCAAAGGTGGTAAGAATGAAAGAACGAATGGAAGCCCAAAAATATCAATAGCAGAGGATGATTTCTTTATTATGGTGAAATAACTACCGATAAACTACACAAATAATGAAAAGGAAGATAATATAAACAATTTTGTGAGCTCGTATGCATCATGTCCAACCAATATTGCATTTTCTATAAAAGTGGATCTTCATCAAACACAACTTATCACACTACATGAATATACAACATTCCAACGCTGCTATATGTAACAAAATTCAAGTCACTGAGAAATAATTGATTATATCCAACAAGAAAACAATGTCTAAAATAAACCTCAACATCCATGATAATGTATATTTGTAGTTTATGGATATTTAGAGAAGATATGAAATTTAAACTAGTAGAATGAACCTAAAATGCCAATAGAATGAAACTGAAATGCCAGTAGAATGGACTTGAAATGCCATAGGTATGTAGAGACACCAGATGCTTGGAGACGCACAGCTACATTATTAGCATAATAAAAAAGTGATAGAGAGGTATTCCAGATGACAAAATAACTAAATGGTTAGAGATGCCAAATGACAAACACAACCAAATTTCAAATGACAGAGGATGCACAGGTATGCTAAAAGCCTCCATAGAAACATTATAATAGAACATTATATGAGAATATTGGCATGGACTACAGGAGAGTATTAGCAACAAAAAATAGTCGAAAAATTATGAGACAAAAGATAACAATGCATCAAAGGCCAAAACACCGAACTATTTCATGCATTGATGAAAGAAAATGATTAGCTAGGAGGATATGTTAAGGGTGCCAGAAGTATGCCATTGTATCAAAAAACAAAATAACAGGAGATATGTTAAGGATTGAAAATATTTTTTAGTACTCGAGTGGAATTTGGAGGGAATCCATTTCTTGTTGTTGAAGGAAAACAATACACACATTAAAGTTTTAACGTAGGAGAAATTATGTAACTGACTAATATTTATCAATTGTTGAGATTTTAAATGTAAAAGAAGCTTTTGATAATATAATAAACATAAAATATATAGAAAATCCTTATTCCTAAAATCTTATTCTAAATTTGTATTCCATGAAGTACCACAAGTTATTGTTGGTGGCTCATTCAATACTCTGCCATGTATCTTTCTTATTAAGGTTCTTGCAGAAGAAGAAGGGCATCAACACCTTTATGCATGAAAATCATAATTGATTTATGTGCAGGATTTTTGTAAATATGTCTACATTATATTTCTACCCTCCTGAAAAAGGACTATGTGGCAAGAATATCGCAGAAGGATAAAGACATAATTAAAGGAAAATGGTGTTGATGCACTACTACAGTTAAAATGTTTCTATGGTTGACTTTGTTTTCAAATATTAAACTATTTGTAATTACTTTCACTTAAATTTATATAGTCCTCAGTCCTGAATATTTGTTTGTGTGTTTTCTTGGGTGACAATATTTAAATAATTATTTAGTTGCAAATACAGGAAGCATTGGAGATCAGACACGAGACTCAATCCATTCTTTCTTGTTTGATTAATTTCTAATATTTATCGTGCTTCTTATGCCTGCATGTTATCCATTGCCTATGATTGAGTGTATATGAAGCATATCATTCATTTACATAATAAAATGAATTTGGGTAGTATGTAGTGGTTGCCATTATGTATACACAAATTTCTTGTTATTGACTATAATTGGTTCAACCAGTCTTGAAAGGATACATTGGTGTAGTGTGGTCATTGAGGTTTTCATCAGATCCTTTTTTTAATAGTTGAGCCAACATATTTTCTACATTTCATTCATGCTAAAGCAAAATTATGATCAATGTCAAGAGATTTATTTTTTTTCTAAATCACTGGCATCTAGTATATTCATTGGAACTTTTATTGGAGATGCTAAATGATTTGAATAATGACCCATGAATATACCAAAGGAATAGTATACAAGGAAATATTTTGGTGGGATGAAAGAGTTATTTCAAATACAAGAGAGGTGATTGAATGATTTCAGAATATAATGGTATGAAATTAGAAGTCCTTAATAAAGCAAAGAGTTGGATTTTTGTAAGCACGTATTACACAAAGACTATCCACAATATGTAGGAGCTAAAACATAATGGTGTAGTAAATGAATGTTTTATTTGACAATGATATGATTTTCTCTAGACAATGAATTTAGTATAATTAATTTATGTTTGGTGTGATAACATAGCATGAGATTGGAGAATTGTCAGTAGCAGAGAGAAGACATGGTTTCAGTTCATTATCAAAAGAAATACAAAGGAGTGTTACTTAGGTAAAAAATAATGTATTGCCGCTACAACCATTCAACCCTTTGATGAATTAAAAAATGCTTTAAAAGAGGAGAATTGAAAATCCTTGTGACATGGGTGGAATTGAACTGACTCACTACCATGAATAATTGTAGACACATCAGGTTTGACATGGGGAATCATGTTTGTCTTTCATAAACTAGAATTTTTGCAATCACTATATATCCTCTTGTTTTTCATTGTGAACTAAACCCTACTTTCCATTGATGTCAGATGGGGTGGTAAGAAAAGGTAAGGATAAATGCTACTCTTGACAAAAGGGGGAGGATCACAGTGTTTCCATCAATTCCAAAGGGGGATATTGTTGTCGAAGTTGTTATTGATGAAAAATGGTAATTACACTCAGTATGTTAATGTATGAATAGTTTTAGTTGATCGAATGCTTGTGTTTATGCAAGCATTGATATGCTCATTATGTTGTGATGTTGTGATGTTGTGATGATTTGTTTATTATGATTATAGAGCAGCAAGGTACGTTGCAAAGGGTGTTGAAGTACTTGAATGGAGCTATTATGTTGCTAAAGTAAATGAGCTCTTATGTTGTTTTCACGTTATGTAATTGGTTGGGTATGTTAGTTATTATTGTATGACAAAGTAGTGGTCACCATATGATTTTCATGCTTGTTTGAAAGAGGTGTGGTCACCATTTGTTTGTGAGGAGGTGTCATGATGCTAAGGTGTGTTGTGATGCTAAGGTATGTTGCAATGTGAATGCAAAATGAAAAGTTACATGATCTTGGCATTATGTTGGTGTATTTAATCATTACAGGTGGTTGAAAATTATATTTGGGGAAAATTTATTTTGTTTAATATTCAAAATATAAAAAGGAGTGAAAAATATTGGTGGAATGCAAAGAGGCAAGATTGTTGACCTCATATTCTTATGTGGAATACTAACAACCAACAATTTTTTTATACAAAATATGTGATTTTGGAAGGCTGAAAAGTTAGAGAGTATATGGAAGAGTTGAGTTGTTGTGATTCCTTATCTGTGACTTACTTGCAACAAAGACACAGAGGTAGAAGAGAAGATGTGAAGAATATTTGAGGAGGAGAAGAGGTGGAGACATAGATAGAAGTATGTTGAAATAAAGAGCAGGTAAACCAACACACTATTTCTTTTATGTATCAAGGGATTTTCATCTCCTTTCAAGTTGTAGCCTGAAAATGAATAGGTTTGATCATGTTGAAGTAGAAGTAGTATCTTCCAAGTAAGTTGTAGCTTGTAGAAAAAATTGAGGTAGGAGTCTCTTGTAGGTTGTAGACTACAAAAAATTAATGTAAGAGGGAGTCAGAGCTTCCCAGCAAGTTATAGATTGAAAAATAGAATGTGGCTTGCAGCCTCCAAAATATGATGTAATAGAGTATTTATGATCTTTCCTCTGCATCAAAACAACAACAACAAATTTGTGGTTTTCTCCTTTTATGAGTTTCCAGTTATATCTGGTGTTCACATGTGTCAATATTTTGTGATAATTTTTATGTTGTAGTTTAAATGTTACATGTTTTTATATATTAAATTTGTTGTTTATTTACTTTTTATAACCAATGTCTCACCAAATTCTCTCCATATTTCAGGGGCTAATCAATAATGCAATTCACCAAGGTATTTCATTTCAAACACCTGTGACAATTTTTCTTTAACTTCTTCAATTAAATTAGAATCATTTCTTATTATAATAATATCGTCATCCCAGATGCGGGTGGGTAACGAGGCTTATGGCACGCATGTGGTATGGTGGGATGGTGCGTGGCCTACTTCCACCGCCATCCAACCTCGCATGATGTCGGTCTTAAATTTTTCCGTCCAGGTCTTCAATGCAGAGTTAATGAAGCCCATTCCCCGACGATTGCCTGCTCCTTCTTCAGTCATGGCGCCCAACGATGATCTCATTTCTGCTCCTCCCCTTCGCACCTGCTGCTCCCTTGCTGCCACTAAGCATAGCTCATGCACCAGCATAGGAATGCGATGTGCTTTGGGTGGCTGTGTAGAATTAATGCCATGATTCCATTTTACCAACAGCTCTTTCTGCAATCACCTTCGCCCGTCCTCCTCTTCAACCAGTTATCCTCTGCAAGCTCCAGCTAGTTTCCTTTCGGCTCTCCCCTGTTCCCATAGCTCTGCTGACATTTTTTCTCCCTCCGCTCTTCATACCATGCCTTGCCTGCGCCTGAGAATGCGTTGCAGGAGAGGCAGCTCCCGTGGGCAAGTGAATTGCAGGTCCTCCCCCTCCACCTCAGATTCTTCGTCCTACTCTTTGGAATTCGGCCCTGTTCGCTTTCCTACCTCCAGATGGGGTCATGGAAGGGGTCGAAATCAGTCCAATCCTGCCAGGCACTTTTGTCTTTCCTCTAGAGCGCACTCTCACCATGCTCGTCTTCAATTCCCCTGCACTTTCAGCAATATCTCCCTCTTAGCCACGGTCACCATCGAACTCCGGGAAGCTTCCTTGAGTCAAGTCCTGGCCACTCCTGCAGCGGCTATGGCGACTACAGAGGAAGCCGAGCCTATGGCGACTAAAGAGGAAGCCGAGCATAGCTTATCTCAGAAGGATATCCGACAGAGTGTTGATCCTGGTGTTAAGGTTGATGTGGGTATGCCAGCAGGCCCCAACGCTCCAAACGACGGCAGCTCCGCAACCAAGGATTTCCCTCCTCCTGATGAAGATGATCCATACAAATTTTCTTGCCTTATCATTGAGGAAGAGTCTCCCTCATCTCATGAAGTCTAATTAGGTTTGCTTTCCTTGTTTTTTGGTTTTTGTTGGCATGGAGGTGCTCCTGCTTTACTATTCTCCAGCTCTCATGTTCACTCTTTCGTTAAACTACTGGTTCCCCTGCGTGGGCGGCATAATTCGGTTTATGATTCAATTTTTGGCGCTGACTCAGAATTTCGAAATGTCAGTTTTGGGTTCTGTAATGGGTATAAACTGTAAGATTCCAAGTACCCTGGTTATGTCTGTTGATGTCACTCCGTCAAGGTCTGTCCACAATCCATTCAAAGAAGTCAATTTTCTCTTTAAGTCAGCTAAGGTTACAGTTTTTATAGCTCTCTTGGTCAGCTTCCAGCATGTTTTTTTATCTCAACGACCAGCATTGTAATGTGATAATGCCGCAACATTGGGCTGGAACTCCTGAGGCCTCTACCTCGTTGTAATTTTATTTTGTATCAATATAGAAGTAGCCATAGTCAGAAAAAAAATAATATCATCAATATACAAGAAAATTATAATAACATGCCCCTTGTAATATGACTTGATATAGATATTAGGGTCACTTTTGATTTTCATAAAACCTTTTTGAAGAAAGAAAGAATCAATCTTCACATACCAAGATCTTACTACCTTCTTAATCCATAAAAAAATTTCTTTAACTTACAAACAAGGTGCTTTTGATCCTTTTAAACAAGCCCTTCTAGATTAACAAGATGTACTTCTTATTTTAGTTTCCTATTCAAAAAGGAAGACTTAGCATCTAGCTGATGTAGTTTCCATTTATGTCTTGTAGCTAAATCAATCATCAATCTAATTTTCTTTTTCTTAGCTACAAGTGTAAAATTTTCTTCATTATCAATTCCCTCTTCTTGCGAGTATCCTTTTGAAACTAACATGGCCTTGTATTTATCTATACTTCCATCTATTTTAAACTTGGTTTTGAACAATCATTTGAATCCCGTGGGTATCTTATTTTCATGCAATTTTTCTAATTTCTAGGTATCATTTTACATTATGGACTCATGTTCTTCCTCCATTTCATCTCTCTCCCTTTATGCTCAATAACTTCTTTGAAATTCAAAGGTTCTATGAGATTCATTGCTCTAGTCATTAAGGTATAATATTTAAATATTAGTGGTGGTCGAGTTTGCCGAGATTACTTCTTGGTGATTCAAAGCTTTCATATATTCTCTTGCTTCATGGTGAATCATCTATTCCTCTTGGTGTTTTATGGTTGCTAGAGGTGTCAGTGTCATTGAAATCTTCTTCCTATTTTGGTTCCTGCTTATCATTTTCTTCCTCTTTGACATTGTCATACTCATAAGGAATATGCCATGCATAATACTTCTCCTTCGTATGACCTTCATCTGCATGCCCATGAAGTAACACATCTTTTCTTGCAAAACATTTATGTGTGTAGGGAGAAAACAACCTATATGCTTTATGATTATAATAGTAATCAATGAAGATACACTTGATAGCTTTTGCATCAAGTTTCCTCCTATATTTTTTCGGAATAGGGGAGAATGTTTTTCTTCCAAATATTATTAAATGTCTTACTGTTGGTTTATAACCATAAATTTCTTCAAAAGGAGTATTATGATCTAAACTTTTAGTTGGACTTATATTTTCCAATTAAAAAACCATGTTAACAACTTCAACCCAAAAATAATTTTTAAGATTTCTACCTTTTAACATGCTCCATGCACATTCTACCAAGGTTCTATTATTCCTTTCAACTACTACATTTTTTTGTGGATGATATGGTAGTGTGTATTGTTTTACAATTACATATGATTTGGAGTACATAATGAATTCATTGGAAGCATATTCTCTTCTTTGATTTGATCAGAGGATCTTGATGTATTTTATTGTTTGTTTTCTACCATATTTTGGAACTCTTTAAAATATTCAAATACATCACTTTCATTTCTCATGAAGTAGAGCCATGTATATTTTTTACAATAATCAATAAATATTGAGAAATAATATGCTCCACCTAATGATCTATTCTACATATTAACACATACATTTGTATGCATGAGCTCTAGAATATCCCTTTTTCTTGTATTTGTATGAGCAAGGAATTATTCCTTATCCATCTTCCCTAATTCACACCCTTCACATGAAGAATATTCACTGTTAAGCATTGGAAGCCCTTATATTAGTACTATTTTATGAAGTAGTAATAGATCATGATAATTAATGTGTCCATTCCTTTGATGCCAAAGAGCTTATGATGTCATGGACATGGATTCTAATGTTTGATGGATTTGGTTGTCATATTGAGCTTATTAAATAACAAATTCTAAATCTTGTGTGATTATCTTGAAGTGATCCTGCATATCTTTAGCCACACAATGTGAATTTACACATTCAAACTTCAAGCCTTGATCTGTTATAGTAGAGATTGATATTAGATTCTTCTTAATACTAGGCACATCACATTGTGAATTATTTTAACATGACCATTAGCTAACGTCATTGATACATTACAATACCCTTTAATTTTGTGTTAATTATCATCCCAAAGATATATATTCACACCATTATTAGTTTCATGAAAGTTGTCAAACCAATGCCTATTATAGGACATATGAATGGATGATCTAGAATCAGCAAACCAAGTATTTAGATAATCTATGTCAGCAAATAGTGCAACATATGTAACAAATAGTCTAAACCTTTTGACACCATCACTTGTTGTTTCTCCTCTGTAAATAAAATTACCAGTATGCCTCTTATTTCTATGTTTTGGGTCATGGTGTATCTTTTTCATGCAATCTCTAGAGTAGTGTCCAAACTTTCCACAGTACTGAAATTTAATAACTACTTTTGGAAATGTCATACCTGGCTGTGGTTTTGAAAATGATGCCTTTCCTCCTTTACTACCTTCCCAAGGCTTCATTTTGAAAGGTGGTTTCCATTTTTCCATTAGTGATCAATCAAAACTTTTAGACTTAAGATCCTTGGCATTTCCTCCTCTTGCATGAGTATATCTACCAACTCATCAAAATTTTAAGACCTATGATGAACATCTAGTACTCATATAAAATTCCATTTAAGGTTATAGTGACTAGGTGATTACTAGATATGGTTTCACCAATATATTTAAGTTTATATTTAATGTCCTTAATTCTTGAAATAAAATTATTGATGCTTTCATTTTCTTCCATTTTGATAGAAATAGGCTTACTCTTCATGGACAAGAGTCAATTTGCATTCTTCGATTCATACAAATCCATATGTGTTGTCTAGGTCTCATTAGATGTCTTGTAGTCTCTAATATGCGGTATAATGTTGTCTTTTACAAACATTCTCAGCAACACTTTTTCCTTAGTCTATAACTTCTCCCAATATTGAATCGATGCAGTTGTAGCTTTGCTTGAATTCACTTCATAACCACTTTGTATTGACCAGAAATTATGTCCTTCCATCAATGTTTTCATTTTAAACTTCCAATTTGCATAATTGGCACCATCCAACTTAGTCATTTTGCTAATTTTGAAATAGGAGTTTCGCCAACTTTCAAGTAAATCAATTTTTTTTAAGCTCACATAATGATTAGCTAATTAAGGACACACATAAATAGATTAAAAAACATAAAATTTCAAGAAGATAACATAGTATCAAACTGAGTTACCAAGTTATGTAAGGTCAAATCTATCTACACTTTACTTCCACTCTACACAAGCATGTATCTATTTTTTTGGCTTTACGATAAACACTACACACAAAAATAAGGAGTCTACACTTCAAAATAATGCTTCAAATAATATAAGTCTCTACTACTATACACACTCAACTATGGAAACTTGGGCTCTTATTCGTGCAACCACACTCCAGATGGTATAGTTTAAAAAAATAAACTGGTAGAATGCTTTTTAATTTTTCTCAATGTCTCAGTTCTCACTCACTGCATTAAATTCATCCACCTAGTTCTTTATGCAACAATCACGAATATGTCACACTCTAGGAAGTTGGATTTGGCAAGGAAATGGAGCTCCTACAACTCATAGTACCCCTAGTTCCCTTTTCGTTCTTACTATGTGTTGTGATGCTTCTTTTTCTCCAATATGCATAGTCCAAACTGATCTCTTCCCACAACGTGTTGGCCTATTAATCTCCAGATGTCACAACTTCACTTAGAGATATCAATGTCAGACATAGTGGAGTTGAATATTAAAAAAAAATCAACCTGAGATGGACAAAAATAACTAGAGTAATAATATATATCAACTCAACAAGATACCATGCCATTGTGCTAGGATTGCTCACATCCACTTATCGATACTCTTGATAGGAACACTACCCTGTCATTTTTGTGTCACTGAACTTTGTGCTTTTCCACATTGATCGTCATGATTATGTTGCGTCCAAAACAAACTAGGCTACAAAGACAACAACCACACCAAATAAAGACCAAGATCCATGATCCTCTCCACTCACATAGCTATTAACTTTAGTTTGGTCTCCTCATATTGTCTACATGATTCCATGGGTCAATCAATGCTCACACTGCACTTATCCTTGATGCAGATTTGTACAATAGGTTACTCCACACACAAGTCCATCCACATCTTGCTCTAGACAACACATACCCTTCACAAAATCACTATACCCTCAACTTATATACCAACATAGAAAAAATAAAATAGAAACTTATATACCAACTTATAAAAAATAAAATAGAATATGAAGAACGGTTACAATTCATTGGTGAGACAATTGTTCACATAGGAGACTACTCCATTCACATATTTTCATTTACTGGGCTACTGCAATTTAGTTGAAAAATTGCTAGAATATAGAATATGAAGAAGGGTTACAATTCATTGGTGAGACAATTGTTCACATAGGAGACTACTCCATTCACATATTTGCATTTACCGGGTCAACAATCACTTACGTACTGCAATTTAGTTGAAAAATTTCTATAATATAGGACCTCAGAACTGATCAAAGACTAATTAGGCAAATGGCCCAAACAAAAATTAAAAATTGGGAGAATCTTCTAAATTTCTTCATTATTATTCTAATGAGTTTTTTAATTAAGTTGCGACATTTAAAAGTAATAAAAATATATATTGGTTGATTATTTAGATATGTGTGATTTACAATTAAATTTTACCATAGTAAAGTAATATAAAGATACATTGGGTTAGATTTTGTAAAGTATTTTTTTTTAATATTAATTTATTTGTTTATTTGTGATTCATTTAATTTAATTTTTTTTATTTTTAAATTTATTATGATTTTTTTTTCATTTTTTAATTATTTAATGTACATGCTTTTCCATATGTGCCAATCATGCATTTACATAGTCCAATATTTCCTACATGCGCCATTAGTTCCATTGAAGAGGGGCCAAGTTGTCTTATATATGCCATTGGGTTGTTTAAAGGTCATTCATGAAAGAAATAATTATGTTGCAGTCATCAAGCCTTTCTTTGAAGAGTTTCTCCAATATTGTTTTGAGTAGCCTATGTAGGGTGAATGAGAGGAGGTATTGAGTTATTGACCCTATATTATTCCTAAGGTCTATAGACCAACAAGATACTTCACTAATAAAATTGAAATAAGAAAAAAAAATGTCATTTTATTCGAGTAAACCCCTCCAAGCAGTGAATGTCATCCTACATGATGGGTGAATTTTCTATTTTAAAATCCACTGTCGTTTCCTAGGCTTGGGATTTAGGGAAAGGGTAACTAGACTGTCCCTACTCTCTATTATCTCGGCAGGCTCAACCACATTTTCATGGCATAGTAAGTCTAGTCAGAAACTAGGTGAAATGAGACTTAAGGAATTCACAACAAAGCCCCAAGAGAAAGGCCTACCACACCACTAGAGAAGAGCCATGCCTCAAGAAATATTTAACACCAGTAAAGCCTATTGGATGCGTAATTCCATGCTCCTATGGAATCAAAGATGGATATAAGACCCTTTTCCACAAGTAAGTCTGGTGTGGGAAAAATAACATCAATCTGACAAGAACAATTCAAATCCATTAGAGGATATATAAAATAAAAGGAAAATAGGAGGCTTGCGACCTATATTCTTGGCCAAACACTCTAGAGTTGAACCAATATGGATCACACGAAACTAAATGAAATAAGCTAGTCGTACAATAAAATTTAGTACCCAATATAGAGATAGTGGAGCCAAAACCCAAAATTAAGAAAACAAAAAGCTACAACAAAAAATATGAATCAGGCCAGCTAATAACTCCAATTTACCTCATAAATCAACTGAGTGAATAAAGGGAAGCTCAACTATAGGCCTAAAAAAAAAATATTGTACCTTCTACTGCGCCCATTCATGCTTAATAGTTTTCGAGAGATTAATTTTCCCAACACCAGGGTCCCAAAATTCATTGTCGTGCTTTTTCCAACCACAAAGTGACATAAAAGACAACCACTAATATGAAATTTCGTTCATAGAAATTGAGATTCAGGTTTACAAGGCAATTGTTAAACCTACCCTATCACCCTTGGAAGCACTAGACCACCTGCATCGATAAATAGCTTTGAGGAAGAATCACAAAACTACAAAGAATGATCCAGATTTTATGAAGGAATGCAATAGAATATAGAAATAACCATAAACATAGAGATGCAGTGGAAATAAGGCTTCATTTCAGTCATATCAAATAACAGAAATATGCTTACAAACATAATGGAAATAAAATAGCTAGGGTGCTGGTAGCGAATCTCTGAGAAGAGACGTGGCTGATATAGACCTCTGAACTGTGTTACAATGAGGTTTGAGGGCCTATTTATTATTGATAAAACAATGGAGAACTCTAAACGTCCAAAAACCTAACCCTAGGAGATGAAGAGCCAAAACTATGGACCCCGTTTGGGTAAATTGGTGTTTCAACTTCCCAGGGTCGTAACTTTGTCATACTATCTCTGTTTTACGCACATGATACATCATTAGAAAGGTCTATCCGAGGAATACATATATTGCCGCAAATATCAAATCTAGAACATAATCTTCTTCGTCGGACAAACGATGCCCAAAAAACGTCGTTTAGGGCCTCAAAACGGCTCCGGAAGTTCAGGACACGAAAAACTGCTAAAAATAGTAAGTCATGCTACAACTTAAAAACTGAAAGAACTGATGGTGGGGGTTCCAATGGAATAGGATGGTGGCCACTAATGTCCACCTGGATCATTAAGCCCCCAAAACGGCTCCGGGAATGCAGGACCCGAAAACCTGCTAAAAATAGTAAGTTGTGCTAAATGTGAAAAGCTGCAAGAATTGATAGTGCGGGTCGAAATGGAATAGGTGGGTGGCCACCGATATCCACCTGGATCAAAGAATCCCCACCATGAATTAAAACTTAACTCAACAAGTATGGTGGATGGGAAGGGCATGTCACATCACCCCCTCTTTATGACCCCCTGTTTATCGGTAGGGTGGCTAGAGCCCCCATCCCGACCCCACTATTTTCTATTCATCCACCCCGTTGAGGTATTTAACATCATTGAGAAAAATACTATGTAATAATAAGTTATGATTTCCATTGGATAAATATTTATCTATGCAAAGATCACATGACCATTTAGATAAAAGGTAGATTCAAATAATACATGTTATATAATATTCTTGTCAAAATTATACTCCAATCTCTTTCTAATAATGTAGTTTTTTCTTTTCATTTTTGTAAGTATAGTTTCAAAGCTAACTTTCGGTAATTAAAAGACTATATTATATAACTTTTAAATTGTAATGAAAAGGAATTTTGTTTCTTATTATATCTAATATTCAAATGTTAAAAGATAAATATTAAGATATAGTCAAAGGAAGCAAGTTAGAATTGTTTACTAGTGAGTTTTCTATTTACCAAACATCACCGTGAATATTGCACAATAAAAATGTAGAACATGATGATTTTTAAATATTTGTGATATAGTTTAAATGAGGTATGATGAGCCTAATAGATTGAAATACATTAACAACATGAGATAATTGAGAAGAAAGGTAAAGAAGGACTTTATATTTTTAGTCCAAATTGCCTTAGATGTTAGCTTTTTCTTGAAAATCACTGCATCAAAAAAATTCCAAGGAAGCTTGGGACATATTATAATGCTCTAATCAAGACCAATAAAATAAAAATTATTTGTTTATAGAATTTAAAGAGATAATTTGAGAATAACCAAGTGAAGAGTGATGAGAAGCTAGCTATTTTTTTATTCAAGAAAATACTGAATATTAATTAATTGCATGTAGATATTATTATATATTAGGTACAAATATATTGAGATATTTACCAATGAACTAGAATTTGGTAGTTATTGTAATGAAGGAAATAAAGGATATGGAAATGATAAAGTTGGAAAATCTCATGGGATTTTTTTGAGCTGATGAAAGAAAATTGGATTATATCATATTAGATAAGATAAGTTTATCAATGTATAACTATTGATCATAAATGGATCCACAAAAAGTTTAGAATAAGATTTTACCAGAAAAACAAAAGTTAGAGAAGTATTATAGGGATAGTGGATGTGTTTAATGGGTTAATCCCTATCACGAGGTTGGCTTCTTGCCAACAAAATAGAATAGATTAATTTACTTCTTTCCATAATTATATTAATGGTGGTAATGGTGGTGGTTAACATTCATTGAGACTAAATCTGGTCAATTGGACTTTAACAAAGATAAGTAAATACTTAGTTTTTGTTAGGTCCCTGTAATTTGGCAGATTGGCAATGACCAAATAGACAAGGGTAACATCAAACCAACTTTGGAGTCCTAGGACCTAGCCTTCCTGGACTCAAGGAGGGCTCTCCCTATATTTGTATAAAAGGTATGACTTGTATGTTTTTAGGATGTTGATTTTCGGCTAGTTAAAGTGATAGGGTTTGTTTGTTTTGTTTTGTTTGGTTGTGTAGGTTGTCAAGCAGAACAGATAGAGTAAGAGAGGTTCAAACCATTGGGCTATGGGGTCTGTGAAATGCTTGAAAAAGACAACAATGAATCAAGGGTATTTCATAGGGCAAGTTAACAAATCCGAATGGATCTTAGTAGCTTATGTGAGTGAAATGAACATTAAATTTGTGAACAATATAGTAGGTTTAAAGGGAAATTAAGAATCCTTTAACAAATACTATAACAAGAAGGGCCTTCAAGATCACTATTCTTAAGAAATAGCCAAAGTACAAAGCACACCATAAACTTCTCTGGTCAAACTTGACCAAGTAAACTTTAAAAACAACAATCCAGTAAATCCTAGAGAGCATGGAACTCCTAAATTCTCTAGTTATTCACTTTCAAAGAAAGAAAACATGTAAGATAACACATTAGTAATGATTAAAGTGTAGGGAACTTATAAACTCATTAATCAAACTATAAAATAACTTCAAAGAGACTATTCAAGATGGACTAAAGGACAGGGAAAACCATAAACTTCTTCAGGCAAACCCTAATTAGTAAACTTCAAAGAAAATACCTCTAAAACAATGTTTTAAGCTACACCAAAGGACAGGGCACACCATAAAGTTCTTTGGCTTCGCTCCATTAAATCATTCTTAAGACAAAAAACTAAGTGGAACGAGAGAGTAATCAATAATTCTCAATTCAGACCTAGTAGAGGAAAACATCTAAGCAGTAGAAGGCAAACAGACTTAAGTTTCCTCTAACAACATATCTTAACCTAAATTTTATGCTCTATTGCATGAGAAAAGATGAAAAAATATGAAAACAAAAGGAAACAATTACTAAATTAGAACAACATAACCATTAATAATGTTCATGAATCCTATGAATATGCTTGCTCCATTGATTCTCAATCTAAGACAAACACAAAGCTCCAAACCCATTTCTTCACAACTCCAAGTCTATGTGTATTGAGCTCAACAATCAACCCACAATCACAATGAGGCTTACATGCAGTATTTAACTGCAAAAATGGTGAATTAAACCCTTTCTATGGTTTTAGAAGTCATTAATTACATCATAAATGCATTTGACCATTGAGACCATGCAAGGCCCAAGGCACAAATATCTCAAACTCATTAAATGCAAAAATAAATTATAACATAACTCCTCAGCTAATTTTAGAGATATTTGTCCTTAAAGCCTTAAAAATATCTTTTTTAATAACTTCTTGTGTCTTCTGTTGACTTTTTGGCAAAGGCACCGTGCCACTGGCTGAGGGCGCAACGCCAAAACGGGAAAAATTTCCCTTTTGCAGTTGAGTTTTGGAGGCCTTCCTGGCGTCCAAATGAGCTCCATGATAGCTCATTGGAAAGCCTCTCCTGTATGGTTTCCATATATGCCTTTAGTTTTCAAATTGGTGCCAATTTTCCTATTCAAAAATCCATTCTCCCAAGACTGCTCAGGCCGTAGCGCCAGTGCTGAAAAGAGGGCAAAAGGGTGTTTTTTTTGCTAGTTTTTGGCCCTTTTGAGGGACTAATTCTGCTCCAAATGACCTGAAAATTTTTGATGGTGATGTCCTTTTCTCGAGGAATGTGAATATGTAATTTTTTTCTCAATTGAGTGCCCCAAAAAAAAGCGCAACACTAGTGGTGCTACATGTTTGGCCCCTTTTTCTACTAGCTAAACAGTCAAAATTTCAAAATGTGCACCAAGTGCCAAAATTTGGATTTTTCTTTGCTGATCATGTTTGGGAGGCTTGGAGGGATACATCAGAAAGGATTTCAAGTTTATTCTTCTCCTTTTCATCTTTTAGGCTTGAATCTTTGCAAGGGTTCTTTTGAGCTTCGCCCTTGCAATCCTGTTCCTCATGGCATAATGCTTTGCCATCTTCTTCTGCAGGTTAATGTCTCTTTTTGCCTTCTCAAGTTGACCCTCTAGGTGCACATTGGCTCTTTCTAGCCAAGATTATCTATCATAGTTGATTTCCATGGCAAGTAGCTCACTTGGAGTGAGTTGCTCTGTCAATGTTGTCTCTTGCTCTCTTTCCCGAGCTAAAGCTTTCTTCAACCCAATTATCCTTGGCCTCTTCCTAGGAAGTTGTTCTTCCTCATCCTCACTGTCATCAAGAGTTCCCAAGGTCTCCCATAGCTTAGCCTTGGCCTTTCCAGCCTCTTTCCAAGCTCTGATAGCTCTGACCTCACTGGTGGCCTTCTCTGTCTCTAACTGCTGGTTTTCTACTCAAGGAAGTTGATCAAATTCTTTTCCCTACCAATATTGTATTGTAGCTCCCTAATCTGTGCATCCTTTCTCTTTATCAACATGTTGGTAATCCTCTCCTCATCATCACTCTCAAGGTCAATAAGTTGAAACTCTTGTTCAGTTTCATGCTCATCCTCTTTTTCAACAATGACCTGCTCTGCAACCTTTGTCAAGCTATTTTGTTGATGACGAAGGCAGGGCCCCTTCCACAATGTTTTAAGCTACACCAAAGGACAGGGCACACCATAAAATTATTTGGCTTCGCTCCATTAAATCATAAGTAAGACAAAAAACTAAGTGGAACTAGAGAGTAATCAAGAATTCTCCAATCAGACCTAGCAGAGGAAAACATCTAAGCAATAGAAGGCAAACAGACTTAAGCTACCTCTAACAACATATCTTAACCTAAATTTTTTGCTCGATTGCATGAGAAAATATGAAACAGTATGAAAACAAAATGAAATGATTACTAAATTAGAACAACATCACCATTAACCATGTTCATGAATCCTATGAATATGCTTGCTCCATTGATGCTCAATCTAAGACAAACACAAAGCTCCAAACCCATTTCTTCACAACTCCAAGTCTATGTATATTGAGCTTAAAAATCAACCCACAATCACAATGAGGCTTACATGCAGTATTTAACTGGAAAAATGGTGAATTAAGCCCTTTATAGGGTTTTATAAGTCATTAGTTACATCATAAATGCATTTGACCATTGAGACCATGCAAGGCCCAAGGCACAAATATCTCAAACTCATTAAATGCAAAAATAAGTTATAACATAACTCCTCAGCTAATTTTAGAGATATTTTTCCTTAAAGCCTTAAAAATATTTTTTTTAATAACTTCTTGTGTCTTCTGTTGAATTTCTAGCAAGAACGCAGTGCCACTGGCTAAGGGCGCAACGCCAAAACAGGAAAAATTTCCCTTTTGCAGTTGAGTTTTGGAGGCCTTCCTGGCGTCCAAATGAGCTCCATGATAGCTCATTAGAAAGCATGTCCTGTCTAGTTTCTATATCTACCTTTATTTTTCAGATTGGTGCCCATTTTCCTAGTCAAAAATCCATTCTCCCAAGACTGCTCAGGCCGCAGCGCCAGTGCTGAAAAGAGGGCAAAAGGGTGTTTGTTTTGCTAGTTTTTGGCCCTTTTGAGGGACCAATTATGCTCCAAATGACCTGAAAGTTTCTAAGGGTGATGTATTTTGCCTGAGGAACATGAATATGTAAAATTCTTCTCAATTGAGTGCCCCAAAAAAGAGTGCAACCCTAGTGGCGCTACGCGTTTGGCCCCTTTTTCTACTAGCCAAACAGTCAAAATTTCAAAATGTGCACCAAGTGCCAAAATTTGGATTTTTCTTTGCTGATCATGTTTGGGAGGCTTGGAGGGATACATAAGCAAGAATTTAAATTTTATTATCCTCCTTTTCCTCTTTTAGGCTTGAATCTTTGCAAGGGCTCTTTTGAGCTTGGCCCTTGCAATCCTGTTCCTCATGGCATAATGCTTTGCCATATTCTTCTGCAGGTAAATGTCTCTTTTTGCCTTCTCAAGTTGACCCTCTAGGTGCACATTGGCTCTTTCTAGCCAAGACTCTCTGTCATAGTTGATTTCCATGGCAAGTATCTCACTTGGAGTGAGGTACTCTGTTAATGTTGTCTCTTGCTCTCTTTCATGGGCTAAAGCTTTCTTCAACCCAATTGTCCTTGGCCTCTTCCTAGGAATTTGTTCTTCCTCATCCTCACTGTCATCAAGAGTTCCCAAGGTCTCCTCTAGCTTAGCCTTGGCCTTTCCAGCCTCTTTCCGAGCTCTGATAGCTCTGACCTCACTGATGACCTTCTCTGTCTCTAACTGCTGGTTTTCCACCTCAAGGAAGTTGATCAAATTCTTTGCCCTGCCAAGATTGGATTGTAGCTCCCTAATCTGTGCATCCTTGCTCTTTATCAACATGTTGGTAATCCTCTCCTCGTCCTCACTCTCAAGGTCAATAAGTTGAAACTCTTTTTCAGTTTCATCCTCATCCTCTTTTTCAATAATGACCTACTCTACAACCTTTGTCAAGCTGTTTTGCTAATGATGAAGGCAGGGCCCCTTCCATAATCTATGGAGCAAACACCTACCTATGACCTCTTTGATAGGTAAAAGAAAAAGGCTCTATGTCAACCATATCAGTGTCATATTTCTCACTTCTCCCTTCACTATTTGATGTTGTGATATCATGAGATGATGGTGAAGGGCTATGGGAAGGTGATGAAGGAGGATGATCATGAGGTGAAGGAATGTGAGTGGATGGGGATGTGGAAGGGTCATCATGGGGTGAAGGAATGTGAGTTAGTGGAGATGTAGGAATAGCAGGAAGTGATGGAGAATTAGGAATGGGAGGATGAGATGAGGAAGGTATATCTTGCTGATGATGGCCTTGTGGAGAAGTAAAAACCTCATTGGTAATGAAGGTCTCCCATGGAATGCCTTTCTGTTATAGTTGGTACATAACCACCATCTTGATAAATGAGTGATGGAATAGGCTCTGCATTTGTTGAGGGTATTCTCTCTTTTGCACTATGTAGGACATTTTTTCAATGCTCCGAAAGAGGTAATAGGTATATGCAACATCCTCACTCTGGTGAAATGCATAAGAAGCCAGATGTGATATGAGTAAATATGGGAAAACATTCCCTCACATGTGAAATAATTCATCATGATCCTCATCATAGGTGCATATCTATCAAGCAAATGAGAAAATGGGAATATGGACTTGTGGTGATCTTTATACCTAGGCTTTAGGTAGGGTTCAAAGTAACTCATGTCTAGGTTTTCCTGCTTGAACCACCATTTCTCCCACACTTGGTATTCCAGTAGTTGTAGCAATAAAATTAGTGGAAATCTAAAATGTGACTCCACCAAGTTTATCTTGTTTGTAATGCAAATTGATAATAAATAGTCTTGTTAGCTCAGGGTGGTTTTGTACTTGCTACACCTTCTCACAAAATTAAAATCACCCCATGTATTTGAAGCGGTAAACAGTAAGAGGAGATGCCATGAGCTCTCTTGGATTGAGGGGTTCATATTTTTTTATCTTTCCTCCTTTATGATCATGCCTCCTTGGCATTTGGGCCTCACCACCACTTCCACTATCCTCTCCCTCAGACATGTTGAAAACTCTGTTTTGAGAAACCCTTGGATTGATGGGAAAGGAGATGAAGGGAAGGTGGTGATGAAAGGGAAAATTTGCAAGTGAATGGAATGAGTGAATGAAAGGAATGGGTGTAGGGGAAATATTAGATGAATGAAAACCCTTGAGAATATTAATAACCCTTTCTTTTGACTAATACTCTGTCTAGGGAGGGTTAAATAAGCATATAAACTGTGATTTCAAGTTTGGAACCTAGGGTTTGATTAGGGTTTTATTTACATTGACTTAGAAGTGATCAAAATAGCTTTAAAATGGGGTTCACGTGATGTAATTAACCCTTGATGTGCTTATAAGACTTTTGGCAAGAGCTTGTAGTAAATTTAGAGTGATTTGAGTGGTTAGAAGAGGGAGAAACCCTCTCTGTCCAAGCGCACAGTGCCAAGGCTAAGGGCACACTGCCAGTTCTGAGTGTGCAGCGCCAAGGCAATATTTGTTGGGTCCTGTCGGGAAAGAACACAACGCTCTACCAGGTGCGCAATGCCTTCACAAATTGAACGGAGGAGAAATGCCAAGCGTGCAGTGCTATCTTCCAGGTGCGCAACGCAGGTCCAAGCACGCAGCGCCAAAAGACTTTTCCCAAATTCACTCATTTTTCTCTCTTGAGTGCTCTTGGTCTTTTTACAAGCAAGAATAATTCATTTGAAATGTGAAATGAGCTTTTATAGAAGACAGGAATTTGATTTAATTATGAAAACCCACTTTCTAATGTCAAAAGTCCTTTTTTATTTTCTCACTAACCCTTTTACACTGTTTGCATGTAGGTTTGCGAAAGTGATGAATTTGGCCTTTATTTTGGTCATTTAGGCATGACTAGATCATTTTAACACCTTTGGGGTTAAGCCACATAGCAGGATCTTTAAAATCCTCTTTTTCTTCCACCATGGAGTTCAACTTACCTTTTTACCTTCTCTGGCCACATTCCCAAAACCCTAGGTGTCTAGAGTGATTTTACATCAATCATCAGTGTTGTCTCCTAAGTTCTCTATAGCCCTTTCAAGTTCATTCATTTATTTCTAGTTCACCTCACCGTTTTCCATATTTCTTCAATATCTTCTGACAAACTTTATTCATGTTTGGCCTTGTGTGCTTCCTCCATGTCATTTTCTGTGAGTGATCACTATTTTCGCACTCAACTGGACCATTAAGTTCAAAACCCTAATCATCTACAAGACTAAGTGTTTCCATTTCCTTTGATGTAAGTTGTATTCATTCAAGAGTAGATATTCTACCTCAGCAATTCCTTCTGCTGACACAACTTTCAACACTCCAGTAGAAGTGCCAAGTTTTGTCCATTTTTCTCATTTGCAGACTTTGAGCTGATGAGGTAATCTTCTTTGGAAATATTTTAGGTCCTTCTTGAATAACCATGTCTTGACATTCTATTACATCTAAACCAAATACTAGCAAAGGAAAAGCAGTGCCTGAAACATCCAATGATGACCTTAAAACATGTAAAAAACTTAATGACCTAGTGGGAGGGTCCTTTGACTTGATTTTGATTGAAATTTGACCTAGAGATCTTCAATTGAAAACAGAGTATGGTCAAAAGCGTTGCATTGAAGATCCAAAATCCAATGTACTTGATTTATCTAAAGAGCCTACAGAGATATTTTTGAGACCATCAATGCTTGAGGGACTTGGGGAACATGGGAAAAAGTTTTTATGAACGCAAGAAGGATGAGAATGGGAGTTATAAGCTCATAAGGATTTTTTATGAGTGACAGGGTGACCATGAAATGGCTAACTGATAGAATAGTGAAAAAGTTTCTATAAGGATAATGAAGGCAGTGAGATTTCTGAAACTCAAGATATTCAAGGAATATTGTTTTCAGAAATATATAAACATCCTATATTCATATAAATATAGTGAAAAATACTGATGAATAACAGTGGCTCCACTTGGGGAGGGCAACTCCTTTCATGAGGTGTTAAGAACCTCAAATTTTATATCTCTAATTTTGCAGATGAGGTGCCTTACATGCTCACTGATTTTCTGTATTTTGCAATGTTGGTTTTGTTGTTTCTCTTTGAAGTTGTGATCCTACAATCTGAAAAACATGTTTGCTTCAATATCAACCCTACCTACCCATCATACCTTTCCTAACATTTTTTTCTTCATTTGGGTGCATTTGGATTTGCAAACCCTGGACATCATCTTTTCTTTTGAAAGCATAAAAACTATCTATATCTACCCTTATCACTTCCAAGAGCTCAGATTAGACTAATGAGCCCTTTTATTCTCTACCTAATCTACTTATCTGTCAAGGTTAAACAGTTTGACATATCTTCATTCCCTAATCTACTGACATGAAATTCAAAACATGACCAAATCAAGGTTAAACAATTTGATTGGCCAAGAGTTGTGGCATTTTGGAGAAACTGCACACAGATTTATTTTGCACAAGTAAAACTTAGAAATTTTAGGGTTATAATCTAGAATTTTTTATTCATTCCTCTCTTTTCTCTTTGGTTCATAATTGATCTTTGGGAACCAACATATTTTCCTAACCTAGTCTACTGATGAGACAAGTTTCAATGGTTTGGAAAATCTTGATTTTCTAACTTATCAGAAGAAATTTAAAACATGTTCAATCACGGTTAGGTTGTATGACTGAACAAGACTTTTATTTCTCAAAGTAGTGACATTTAGACTTGCACACTTTCAGACATATTCTCTCTCTCTCTCTTTTTTTTTTTTTTTAGTATGGTGCTTTACCTCTCCTTTTTTCTACCCTCTTTTTCTTCTTTTCTTTGTTTTTGTATTTCATTTTTCTGATCTGTTACTCAATCAGTGTTATGTACAATGAATGAGGTTTAAAAATAATAACTTTAACAAAAATAATGCTTGAGAATCCTGCCATTGACAAGACCTCCAAACAACTCTGCTCCATCCATTTCTTGTAGAAAGAATGCATTGTTACCTCTTGCTGAATGGATGATGTATGGATTTTTCCATAGATTTTCAAATTTTCCATGCTTGCCTTTCTCCTATCTTCTTGAATCCCACTTTATTACTTTGTATCCAATCTGGAAATCATTTGCCTTGGTCCTCTTGTAAAAAATATTCTTGATGCTTTCTTGCACTGCTTGTAATCTGTTGTAAACTTCTTCCCTTGATTGTTGCAGATGAATGGTTTGGTTCAGACTCCTTTTTATATCATTATCCTCTGATTATACCTCTTGGAGGAGCTTCATCACTGGAACTCCCAAGGATGTTGGAAAAAATGCATCCATGCCATACACTAGTTGATAGGGAGACATATTAATTGATTTCTTTCTTGTTAATCTGTTAGTCCATAGTGCATGCACCAATTTTCTATGCCAAGAATTTTTGCTCTCTTCCAACGACTACTTGATGATGTTTACCAAACTTTTGTTATAGGACTCAGCCAACCCATTACCTTGAGGGTAATAATTTGTAGAATTCCCTAGTGTGATGTGATACTTGTGGCAAAATTCCACCATTCTCTTGGACTTAAATGCAGTAGTATTATCGGTGATGATTTTTCTTGGACAGCCAAATCTGGACAAGATATGATTTTCAAGGAATTGGATGATTACTGAGTTAGTGGCATTCCTTCAAGGGATGGCATCTATCCATTTGGTGAAATAGTCAGTTGCAATGAGGATCCATTTGTGTTGGGTAGATGAGGCAGGGTGAATTTCTCCAATGAAATCTAAACCCCATTGTTGAAAAGGAGCTTCAACACTGATAGGGTGTAAATGCAAAGGAAGTAGTTTTCTCTTTCCCTCAAATATTTGGCATTTATGGCAAGTCATTACTATCTTATGGATACCAGGGAAAAGAGTGGGCCAATAGAAAGCAGCTCTAAGGATTTTGTTAGCAGTGGCTTTCCAATAGAGATGACCTCCACATTCTCCTTCATGAAACTCGTGTATGATTCTAATTGCATCATCTTCAAGTAAACATTTAAGCAGGATACCAATAAATTTTTTGCAATATAAGGATTTATCTAGAATGCAAAAATTTACAACCTTTTGTTTCAAGAATCTAGCTTTTGTTTTGGACAAAGCAGGAGGATCACTTAGATTAACAATCACATATAATATATCAACATACCAGAGTGAGTTCAGAAATGCTTCTTCAATGGGTGGAATCGCCAATTCATCTTTTTCATCCAAGGGATGTATCATGTTTATGTCTAATGCTTGAAAGTTTTCTTGAGCCATTATTTTAGCCAGTCATTGCCCTTTGATTAGCTTGGTGGGGCTGATTTCTAGATCATACTCTAAAATGATAGCATTCCACTTACCTCTTTTACCATCAGGATCCTGAGCTAGTATGTCTTTAACAACTGCATGAGAAACAAAAGCAATGACATGTGAATGCAAGATGTAAACTCTGAAATATTTTAAGGCTTTGATTAAGGCAAAAGATTGTTTCTCAATGATGTTATATTTCAGAGGTGCATCTATTAGTGCCTTGTTGAAGAAAGCTATAGGTTGTTCTTGTCCCATCATGTTATTTTTTAACAATACTGCAGCAATTGTGTGTTATGATGCAAATGAGAAGATGAAGACATCCTTGGTAAAGTTAGGGCTAATTAGAACTGGTGTTTGGGTAAGTGCTTATTTTACCAGTTCAAAGGATTGATTTGCTTCTATGGTTCATTTGACTCCTATTTCTCTTTTTAGCAAGTTTGTAATGTTTCTTATGAGTTCAACAAGGTTTGGTATAAACCTTCTTAAGAAATTGATCTTTCTAATGAAGGATTGTAGCTCTTTGATGTTTCTAGGGTGGTTGATCTGCAATATACCTTCAGTCATTTTTGGGCCTATCTTGATTCCCTTTAGAGATATGATGTGGCCTAAAAGTTTCCCTTCTTGAAGGCCAAACATATTTTTTCTTAGGTTTTCTACACTTTTCAAAGACTTTTCTTAAGTGAGCTAGGTGTTCTTCATCAGTTTTTTAGTAAAAAGTGATGTCATCAAGGTATATCACAATGTAGTGGCCCATTTCTTCAGAAAAATGAATGTCCATGGCTCTTTGAAAAGTGGCCACAACATTCATTAACCTAAAAGGCATTTTAACATACATGAAGGTGCCCCAAGGTGTAGTGAAGGCAGTTTTGTGCTAATCACTTGGAAGTACTAGCACCTGATTATACCTTGAAAAACCATCAAGCAAAGATATTCTTTTGGAACCCACTACCCTTTGCAGTATATGATCCATCTTAGGTAAAGGGTAGTTGTCTTTCAGGGATGCCTTGTTTAAGTTTCTGAAATCTATGCATAGCCTAATTTCACCTGTCTTTTTCCTCACTAACACAAGGTTTGAGACCCATTCTGAGTACCTGATTCGGAATATTATTCTAGCATCATACATATTTTTAATCTCTTTCTCAACTAGAGGCATTAGGACAGGGTTTATCCTATGCAATTTCTTCTTTAATGGTTTATGGTTTTCCTTGAGAGGAATCTTGTGCTAAATTATGTTTGTGTCATAGGACTTCAAGTCCTCATAGCCCTATGCAAGAACATTCTTAAATTATTTGAATAGATCAATGTATTTATGCTTTATAAGAGTTGGTAATGTTCTTGATAGCTTTATCATTTCAGGTTATTTCTCACTCCCTATGTTGCATTCTTCTACATTTGTTTCAGTGGATTCCATTTTAGGCTTCCTAGCAACATCATTGAAATAAAACAATTCTTCTAAGGGGGCAAGACCTATAGGAAATAAGTTTTCTTTGCATTGCAATACTTCAAGGTATTTTTGATCAGGATCCCCATAAAATTCTATCTCATGAGGGTGTTCTAGTATATTTACATCAGCAGTATAAGGTGGCTCTGTTTTGTGTGTTTTTTCTTCATCAGAGTAGTCTTCTTCATGATCTAAGTTTGGTTTTGGCATTTCAAATTCATTTTTGGATTGCAGAAAATATTCAATATGTTTGTCCCCTTCAAACAATTTCGAGTAATCTATGTTATCAGGTACTGTAGGCCTGCTTTTTACCTTTATTGTGTATTTTTCATTGGCATGATGTAGTTGGCAAGTGCTGGCAACAAAAGCTAGTTCATTTGCAAGGATATTTTGAGCCCTCGGGACATAGGTAAGTTCATATTTTTCAAATGTCTTTAGGAGGTCTAAGGCAGCATTTTTGTATTCTCTTAGCCTAGGATTTTTGGCTGAATATTCTCCTTTTATTTGCCTAATGATTAGCTCGGAATCACCTTGAACAAAAATCCTCTTAACTTCTATGTTTTTAAGCCATTGTAACCCTAAGAGAAGAGCTTCACACTCTGGAATATTGTTTGTACATTTGAAATACAGCTTGTAAGAGTGACCTTCATTGGTGTTGTGTATCCAAACACCTACTCCTGAACCAAATTTTCCACAAGAGCCATCAAAGCTCATGTACCAAAGTGTTTCGAGTTCAGATTCGCCACTATGTTGTTGCGCATGGCTACTAGGGTTTTGGCTGTCATATTCTTCATTTTGTGTTTGGTATGACTGTTATGTCAGGTCTGGCTCTTCCTCTTTTTCATTTAATTTTTCATTAATATCATCTTCATTATACAATATAAATGAGTCAAGGTCTGAATGGATAGAATAGAGAGGGTTTTTGTTTGGCCTATCTTGGCTGCTTACCATGTATTTCATGTGAGATTCTCTGTACAGCCTTATTTTTTACTTAAAGACTAGAATGGTAGCATATTTCATGTCCATTTGGAGGTTTCCTTGGAGTTTGGCTCCCCATGATCTAGATAACAGCATGCCATACTTTGGGGGAATGTCAACCACTACAATGTCCATGACTAGGCTCTTAGCTGGTATTTGTCCTAGATTGACACACAGATCTTTGATTAGACCCAGACATTTAACTCTACTTGAATCAAAAGAGTATAAGTATTTGTATGGTTTGGTTATTTTGAGGCCTATTCTCTCCATCACTACCTTTGTCATGAGGTTGTGTGAAGCACCAGAGTCTAGCATAGCATTATGTAGGATTTTGTCATGGATGTTTAAACTGACATAGAATGGAGGCACATCTCCCTCTTGAAACTTCCCCTCTACTTCTAGTCCAAACAACAACTCTGGATTTTCATCAGTTAGATTTAGAGTATCGGTGTCATTTCCTATGTTTAAAGCCTTCTAAACTTGGAATCTATATACATCTTGAGTCACTAGTTTAGTAAGGGGTATGGAAATTTTTATCTTGGCAATTTCACCCTCAATACTGAATGGTGTTTGTGTTCTTGAAATATTTATATCAGTTTTATCATACATGGTATTTTCAGGAATTTAGCTCGCTGATTTTTGTTTGGAATCTCAGGTAAAGCAGTTTTTTCAGGGCCACTAGTTGATGTACTAGGGAAACTTTGGTCACTATCATGTTGGTTGTTTTTGTTTTTTCTTTGATCAAGATTCTTAGCCATTATGTTGGTATTTTCTGCTATCTTTTTAGGAATTGTTTCCAAGGTCTTCCTAGCAGAATTTTCTGGTTTGTTCCTCTTGGGGATGTCTTGTGTTTTCCTACTTCTAAGGTCATACTACCTATGAACCTCCATGATAGAATTTTCAAACCCTATTTTGTATTTTTCAGAATCCTCATATGTTCTTTTAGTTTGGTTTGAGAAGAACAAACCATGTTCTTCTTCTGTGAGAAAAAAAGCATCCTCGTTATTGGATTCTATTCGATTGACATGATTTTCTTCTGGCTCCTCATTCTCTCTTTCCTCTTCATCTACATAGTTTTCTTGGAAAGGAGGTATGATTTGCTGGTCATTTTCTCTTTGTATGATTTGAGGAGGGTCCCTTCTGAAGTTTTGGTTTCTGTTTATGTTTTGAGGGTTTGCTTGGTTTTCCCTAGGGGCTTTTCTTTCATTCAAGTTGATTCTCTCCATCATCCTTTCCATTACCCTAACTATATTGTCAATTTTAGCATAAGATGTAGAGGCCACATTTTCTTCTTTGTATGTAACCCTCTTCTCTTCTCTCATTCTAGCCCTTTTAGCAATTAGTTTGGCTTCTCCACTTACTGCTCCCCTTTGCATGTCTTCTAAGGTGAGGGGATCTCTTTCTCTCAATTGGTAAGCCATGTTGAGATAAAATCCATCCAGAAACTTTACTAGGGCTAAACCTTGTGGGGGTTTCATGTGGGGAGGGAGTGCATTGTAAACACTATTGAACCTAGTGCAATAGTCTTGGACACTTTCCCCGACATTTATCTTAAGGTTATCATACTCTGATAGGATTTGAAGAGGATTTTTCTTAGTCTCCCACTTGTTTATGAATGTTTGATAAAGGGAAGGGAGATCATGTATGCTATTACGAGTTAAGTTTTTGAACCATTTCTTTGCTTCTCCTCCTAAACTTTGGGCAAACATTCTCATTTTTATGCTCTCCTCTTCTATTTCTTGGTAGTCGAAAGCATCATTCATCTTTTCTACATGTTGTTTGGCAATGGTAGAATCAACTCCATTAAAGTGAGGTATTTTAGATTGGTAGTCCTGCAGCATAGGAAGTAAAGGTTGTGGTAGTACCAGAGGGGCATACCATGTTGCCATGATGGGAGGTAATGGAATCCAAGGTGGAATTACAAGAGGAGGGTTTATGAGTGGAGGTGGAGGATAAAATGAAGTGGTGTGCACAGTGGGTGTATGAATGGGGGTAGCTGATGTACTTGGACCAGCTAGCTGAGATTGAGCAGATTTGGATTGAAAGGAGTCAAAGTGTTGGAGAAGCTGAAAATCAGGAGGAGTGGAAGGAGAGGCTTCTCTACTAGGACTCTGCTATAAGTTTGTAGGCTCAAGGTCTATCTGGTCTATCCAATTTTGAGACTTAGTTATGAATAGGTTTCTTCTATGGTGTAAGTCAAATTGGGTATCTTACAAGGATGTAAGGTTTTCAGGAACATAACTTGCTTTGTGAATTGGTCTAACACTAGTTGAATCTTCAATCCTAGAATTTTTTCTTAAGATTATTTCTGGGTCATCAACTATGGTAAAAGGGTTTGGGTCAGGGTGAGATCTGGTTCTAATTCATTGTGAAGCTAGATTTCAGACCCACACCACAGAGAGGATGAAATTTTATGAGAGTTTTGAAAACAGACCTATCTGTAAGAATATTGATTTCACACAGTATGTAACTAGGATTTATAGTATTAGGACTAATTGATACATTCCCAGGGGAGCCTGAGAGAAACAGTGGAGTCCACCATCAACAATTGGATACCAATCTAGAGATGTTTTTGGGTTTTTTGAGTTATTTTATGTAACACTAATATTTTAATGAGTGTTACCCAGTATGGTCACCTTGTGTTGTTATGGTGAATCAATCAGATATCATTCTTGGCTAACACTTGGTTTATCTAAGTTTGACAGGGGATTTTTGAGTTTTGAAGGAATATTTAAGTTGTTACTTACTCAGTCCCATCGTGATCACCATTATGTTAGGTCCCTGTAATTTGATAGATTGGCAATGACCAAATAGACAAGGGTAACATCAAACCAACTTTAGAGTCCTAGGACCTAGCCTTCCTGGAATCAGAGAGGGCTCTGTATATATTTGTATAAAATTTATGACTTATTTGTTTTTAGGATGCTGATTTTAGAATAGTTAAAGTGATAGGGTTTGTTTGTTTTGTTTTGTTTGGTTGGTTAGGTTTTCAAGTAGAATATATAGAGTAAGAGAGGTTCAAACCATTGGGCTATGGGATCTGTGAAAGGCTTGAAAAATACAACAACGAATCAAGGATGTTTCATTGGGAAAGTTAAAAAATCCAAATGGATCTTAGTAGCTTATGTGAGTGAAATGAACATTAAATTTGTGAGCATATTAGGTTTAAAGGGAAATTAATAATCCTTTAACAAATACTATAACAAGAAGGGCCTTCAAGATCACTTTGCTTAAGAAATAACCAAAGGGCAGGGCACACCATAAACTTCTCTGGTCAAACTTGACCAAGTACACTTAAAAACAACAATCCAGTAAACCCTAGAGAGTAGGGAACTCCTAAATTCTCTAGTTATTCACCTTCAGAGAAAGAAAACATGTAAGAAAACACATTAGTAATGATTAAAGTGCAGGGAACTCCTAAATTCCTTAATAAAACTATAAAATACCTTCAAAGGGACTATTCAAAATGGATTAAAGGACAGGGAAAACCATAAAATTCTTCAGCCAAACCCTAATTAGTAAACTTCAAAGAAAAGACCTCAAAAACAATGTTTTAAGCTACACCAAAGGACAGGGCACACCATAAAATTATTTGGATTGGCTCCATTTAATCATTCTTTAGACAAAAAACTAAGTGTAACTAGAGAGCAATCAAGAATTCTCCAATCAGACCTAGTAGAGGAAAACATCTAAGAAATAGAAGGCAAACAGACTTAAGTTGCCTCTAATAGCTTATCTTAACCTAAATTTTCTGCTCTATTGCATGAGAAAAGATGAAACAATATGAAAATAGAAGGAAACAATTCCTAAATTAGAACAACATCACCATTAACCATGTTCATGAATCCTATGAATATGCTTTCTCCATTGATGCTCAATCCAATACAAACACAAAGCTCCAAACCCATTTCTTCACAACTCCAAGTCTATGTATATTGAGCTCAACAATCAACCCACAATCACAATGAGGCTTGCATGCAATATTTAACTTCCAAAATGGTAGTAAACCCTAGCTATGGTTTTAGAATTCATTAGTTACATCATAAATGCATTTGACCATTGAGACCATGCAAGGCCCAAGGCACAAATATCTCAAACTCATTAAATGAAAATATAACTTCCAACATAACTCCTCGGCTAATTTTAGAGATATTTGTCCTTAAAGCATTCAAAATATGTTTTTTAACAACTTCTTGTGTCTTTTGTTGACTTTCTAACAAGGGTGCAGCGCCAAAATGGGAAAATTTTTCCTTTTTGCAGCTGAGTTTTGGAGGCCTTCCTGGTGTCCAAATGAGCTCCATGATAGCTGATTGGAAAGCATGTATTGTATAGTTTCCATATCTTCCTTTAGTTTTCAGATTGGTGCCCATTTTCCTAGTCAAAAATCCATTCTCCCAAGACTTCTCACGGTGCAGCACCAGTGCTGAAAAGAGGGAAAAAAGGTGTTGTTTTGCTAGTTTTTGGCCCTTTTGAGGGACCAATTCTACTCCAAATGACGTAAAATGTTATAAGGGTGATGTCCTCAGCCTGAGGAACATGAATATGTAAACCTTATCTCAATTTAGTGCCCCAAAAAAGAGCTCAGCGCCACTGGTGTTGCGTGTTTGGCCCCTTTTTCTGCTAGCCAAACAGTCAAAATTTCAAAATGTGCACCAAGTGCCAAAATTTGGATTTTTCTTTGCTGATCATGTTTGGGAGGCTTGGTGGGATACATTAGAAAGGATTTCAACTTTCTCCTTATCCTTTGCCTCATTTAGGGCTTGAATCTTTGCAAGGGCTATTTTGAGCTTGGCCCTTGCAATCTTGTTCCTCATGGCATAATGCTTTGCCATCTTCTTCTGCAAGTCAATGTCTCTTTCTGCCTTCTCAAGTTGACCCTCTAGGTGGAAATTGGCTCTTTCTAGCCAAGATTCTCTTTCATAGTTGATTTCCATGGCAAGCGTGAGCTGCTTTTCCAATGGTGTCTCTTGCTCTCTTTCCTGAGCTAAAGATTTCTTCAACCCAATTGTCCTTGGCCTCTTCCTAGGTGTTATCTCCCCATAATTTGATAGATTGATTGAGATACAAATGATCAGGGTAACATCAAACCAAGCTTTGGAATCCAAGGACTTAGCCTTCCTGGATTCAGAGAGGGATCTCTCTAGTAGGTGCAAAGATGTGAACTTGTTTGCTGATTAGGGTTGATTTTAGGCTAGATGTTAAGTGCAGGGTATTTTGATTGTTTTTGGTTAGGTATGATGCTTAGATGGATTTAGATAGAAAACATGGAAGATTTTTAATTCATTGGGCAATGGAGTCTAACAAGGTCATGATAAGTTCATCAATGGTTTAAATAGCACTTACAGGGAAATTTTAACTTGGTTGGTGGATCTTTTAAGGTTGTGAAGGGTCATGAGGTGAACATTAAGCTTGAGAAAAATAAGCTAATAAAGGGCAAAAACTGAATCCTTTGTGTACTTGTAAACTTAGAGAGCTAGAAGATTAATGAGCATAGTAAGAGAATCAAAGGCATAAGCAAAACCTAATCCATTTTATTTCAGACTGAAAGTAGATAATCAACTAAGACAAACATTTAGATGAAACATAAAAAGGAAAGAAACTTATTTAACTTTCATAGATTTCATCATTAAGAGCATAAAAACATTTAAGATGCACAAGTAGTTATAACCATAGAAGAAGAGAAAACTCTGAACATCTAAATTTGCAGCAGTGAAGGTTTCTTGAAACAAATTTAGCTAATAAAGGCAAAGAACATTATTCAAACAGACTTCTTTGACAAACCTAGGAAAAGCTGCTTTAAAGAGGTGATTCCAAGGACAGAGTATTTTAGTGGCCACAATATGCAGGGCTAGCCATAAATCATACTTGACACTAACTGATCTAAACCATTCAAGAAATGGAAAATATAAGAACTTCTTAGAGAGAAAGAGATGGATTCCCTAACATATCTCAATAGAAGAAAACATTGAGGCAGTGAAGGACAAATAGAAGTAAGGTGCCATCAGAAACATTTCTTAATCTAAATTTTTTGTCCTACTGAAAAATAGAAAGATGGAAAACATAATGGAAAACTAGAAAAAATGAACATAAGAAAACTTCGCCATCAACCAAGCTTATGGATCCAAGCTTATGTATCCAAGCTTATGGATCCTGCAAACAGTCTCTATCCATCAACAAGCAAACCAGGGCATGCATGAGCTCCAAGACATCAAATTGTTATAAAAAACTCCAGGAGATTATGTATTTGCTTCAACATAAGTCATCAAAATCCAAAAAAATACATAAGATGCTCATGCTCTATTTATGGAGAAAATGAGGAGGTGGAAACCCTAAGAGGCTTCCAGAAACCCTAATTTAGCCATAAATGTCATAAATGTGCTTAATGACCATGCAAGGCCCAAGGCACATAAGAGATAAGATAATAAATGAAAAACATCAAAACATAACTCCCAAATCAAATAAAGAGTGATTTGTCCAGAAACAAACATTAAAAAACCAATTTGTCATTAATCAGTATATCTTGTTGACTTTTTGGCCTATGTTAGTCTATTTGCGTAGCGCCACTTTTGCAGAAAATAGGTTGTTTTGCAACTAGCTTTTGAACCACTTCACGATGTCGGATTTGGCTCCGTGATAGCTCCTTGGAAATCTTGAAGAGTATAGTTTCTAAAAATTCTTGTGGTTTCCTGATCTAGTTCCTATGACCCTGTCAAAAATGAAAAAATCTCCAGCCTGTCATTTGCGCAGCACCAGGCCCAAAACAGGGGCAAAAAAGTGTTTTTTGACCTTTTGAGGGGTAAAAACAACTCCAAATCTTCTGAAATTTTTTGTGGATGATTTTTAGGTCATAAAAAATCCAAAAATTTCAAGCTAGCCCTCAGAGGATGCCCCAAAGTTTTGCATAGCGCCAGTGGCGCTGCACAAAGTAGGCCAAAATTTTACAAAAAACAAAATCTTCTTCAAATTTCCTCAAAATTGGCATGGACCCTCCTTAGATGTTTCTAGATAGTTGCTAAGAAGCCTCATCCAAAATTCCAAGGCTTTCATGATCTTTTTGGATTTTTAGGTTTTTTATCTCAAGGAGGACTTCTTTGAGTTTGGCATTTGCAAGCCTGCTCTTCCTTGTGTAATCTTTGGTCATCTTCTTTTGGAGGACAAGGCCTCTATTGATCTTCTTGAAGTACTTGTGTTCATTTTTATAGTACTGAATGACCCGCTGTGCTCTTTCAAAATATTCCTCCCATTCTTTGATCTGTGCATCTTTTTCTAGGAGCAAAATTTTAGTGGTCATCTCCTCATCCTACTTATCACTATCTAGATCAATGAATTCAGTCCCTTGGGTAGTTTTCTTCAGCCTCTTGCTCCTCCTTACCTTTTCTTGCTGCTCATTTATTTTTATCTTTTTCTTGCCTTTGTCCACCCCTTTGATGGCTTGAGAAGAGATGGCCCTTTGGCTTTTTGAGGCAACAAACACATCTCTTTTTCCTCTGTAGTATGTGCATATGTGAAGGATGGTGATGGAAGTTTTGAACATGTTTTCATCATTTCTTTGACCCTCCTCTTGGCTTTGTTCTTTACTGAGGTGTTCTACCTTATTTTCTATATTATCACATTGAGTTCCTTAATCCTCAGAAAACTGACTAGTGTCAGATAGTCTTTACAGCTGTCAAGACTGTCATGAACATCTCCTTGGCTGCCTTGTACATCATGCTAACTGTCTTCTTCATCTTGCTCATTGCCTTGTGTTTTATCACTGTTTTTCCCATCACTTCCCATATCCTCCCCCTCTTCTTCATGTATTTCTATATTGGCCTCACTGACTTCTTCTTCCCCAATCTGATCACCATGTGATTCTTGATGTCCATTTCCTGTTTCACTTGATGAATCAAGAGAAGGAGAGGAAGAGATGTGTGCTTGTGGTGAGGGTACTTGTGCAGATGAGGAAGGCAGATTTGTTTGAGGAGGCTGATGTGGTTTAAAAAAGAACTCATGGTTCATGAAAGCATACCAAGGTACACCCTTTTGTTTGAGCTAATGTTCAACCACCATCTTGATCAGGGAATGGTCGAACAAGCTAGAAATTTGTTGGGGAAAATTCCTCCTTTGAATAACAAAACTCATTTTCACAATACTCTTATAGAGATAATAGGGTAGGTCAAGTGCCTTAACCCCTGTAAATTGCATAAGGAGTCTAAGATGATAAGTATAGACCCTGGAGTATCTCCCCTCACAAGTGAAATACCTCACGATAGCCAACATCAAAGGTGCATATATGTGTTTGAGATGTGAAAAAGGAAAAACAGTGATGCTGCCCTGTCTGTACCTCCTTTTGAGAAATGGAAAAATCAAATCTCTTTCCAGCTTACCATTCTTGAACCATTTCTCACCCACTAATGGGATACCAGTGGCCTCAAATATGGACACTGTTGAAATCTCAAATTTAATCCCTGCAAGGTTTGAATGTTTGTTTTGCAAATTAAGGATGAGGAGCCTTGTAAGCTCAGGATTACCCTTCACCTGTTTGATCCTCTCACAGAACTGAAAACATCTTGTGTTTTGGAAGCATGACAATACCCTAGGAGAGGATGTGATAGCCACTGTATTTTGGGGTTCCAACCTCTTAACTTTCCCTCCCCTATGCTTTGAATTTGGAGGTCTTTGATTGCTTTGACTATCACTGTTCTTTTCCATCCCTGACATGGTGATGAGGGGGCATTGATTTGGGATTTTTGAGGCTTTTTGAGTGTTTCTTGCAACTCAAGGTTTCTAATCACAAATGTAGCAATCAGCCTTAATTTCCTCCCCCACACTTTCCACTGTTTTGATTTTATTTTCAAAGGGTCGCTGCTTTCCTTGTCTTTGACCTAGGGTTTCACCCTCCTAGGTTATCACTTTAACCATTTGAAACAAAAAGTTTTTATAAATTTGACTTGGGGATTGCAAAGAAAAACCACTTAACACTTTTTTTTAAGACTTGGAGGCACCCTTGAAGAATATTTTGTGCAGTTGGGGGTCTTTTGGCCTCTTTTCACCTCCCAGAATTTTGTGCAGCGCCTCGGTGGCTAAACGCCCTTTTGCGTAGTGCCGGGGTGTCGGGCGCCTATTTGCACAGCGCCTGGATGTTGGGTGACTGTTTGCGTAGTGCATGGGCGTCGGGCGGCTGTTTACACAGTGCCGAGCGTTGGGCACCTGTTTGCGCAGTGCTGGGGCAACAAAGCAAACTCAACATGCGTTTCTAGGCAGGTTGGGCGCTTTTTTGCGTAGCGCGCAAACTTTGTGCAGCAAAGAAGAAGGTTTTGCGCAACACAGTGTAGAAACGAATGGGAAGGAAGGCACTTTGTGTAGCACTGCCTCTGACTTTGCGTAGCGCCTAGATTTTGCGCAACGCCTGGATTTTGCGCAATGCCTGACGAATTTGCCCAGAAATGGCCCAGAAACTCTGTTTTCTCTCCTTGGAGTTTTTCTCTCTTTGCAAAGTGCGGGAATGATTCACTCAAAGAATTCAAAAATCCTTAATGCCTTTGAAAAATAAAAATCAAAATATGAAACCCACTTTTGTAAAGTTTAGTGTTTATTCATCTTTTCTCACTGTGCTCCTTTTTTACTGTTTGGAGTTGCAGGTGGCGTATTTGATCTACAACGCCGCTTTTCTCTGTTTGCTGGGGGCCTCTCAGGTTTCTCTTTAATATTACCAATATTTTTGAAGATATCAAGACTATCTCTGTCCATTTTGAAGGAAAAGAGACTTGTCTTTGGATCCTTCATCATTTTATACAAACAACAAGCCTATCCCTTTTTTTCCCTTTTTCCCCTTTAAACTGATATCCCTTGTATACCCTCTGTAGTCTCTCAAAGCTTACTCATCATTTTGCAATAAAATTTAATGTGCATTTGATGGCAGTTGCAGTGGATTTTGTCCTTGGTGGCCTTTGTGATGATTTCTTGCTTACCACTATTGTTTTGTGACTAACAAAAAACATCCCTTTTCTCCTTGAACACATGCCTTTTGATGATCAGTATTTTCACTGATTTACCATAAACTCATGGTGTTTCTATTTGACTTAAGTTTTCTATGCCTTCTTATCAAAGAATTTCTTTAAGAAAAATTTCAAATGTACTTCCTTTCTTTTCCATCTCTGCTTCATATTACTCTTCAAGGTATTTTTTGCAGAAAGGTTTGGAGGTGATAGTTTATCCTTTGTATGTTTAGGTGCTGAAATGAAAAGGCTGCTTTTGGAGGTCCCTTTGACATCCTCTCTACTTGTTCATGAAGGAGACATTTTATTCCGATACCTTGCCTTTTTGTTGACCTAATGTCCTTTTGACTAATTTTGCAGAGATGTGACCAAA
Source organism: Pinus albicaulis (assembly GCA_034641835.2). Classification (NCBI taxonomy): domain Eukaryota; kingdom Viridiplantae; phylum Streptophyta; class Pinopsida; order Pinales; family Pinaceae; genus Pinus; species Pinus albicaulis. The sequence continues at coordinate 898,282,416 of CM076584.1, read as the reverse complement.
GAGCAACTGTCTCCTTGCAAGAGTAATGTCTTTAGGAATAAAATTTGTTTGACTGATCTCTTTGGTGAATCTAGGAAAAAGTGACTTGTCCCCTTTTGAATGTATTTATTTATATAGAAGAAGGAAAAAAATCTGTAGGGCACCAAATCCATCCTAAGATTTTGTGAAACCCTAGGTGATCTAGTGGAGGCCTTCTTGGACTGGGATCTAGACTTAGGGTTTACAAGTGTAAGACAGGATCCATGCCAAGCTTTGTGAATTTGTGGGCCTAAGATGCAACACACATACTTGACTATCTAAAGGCTCTACAGAGATACCCAGTTTTTGAGAGCTGCTAAAGGAGGCACAAAAAAGGTGCTCTGTTTGGCAAGTTTAGGAGGTGGTGGGGAATTGTGTAGGTAAGAAAAAACAGAGTTTTTGAGCCAAGGAGACAATTTAGGTTAAAAAATGAATGGCTTGAGCCCCTGATGGATCTTCCAAGAGTATTGGGCCAGTCATGACTAGATAGGATAACAACATATTGGAAATTCTACCTTGAAGATAATGCAGGCAGTGAGATTTCTAGAACTCGCAATGTTCTATAAACTTTGTTTCTAGAAATCTTGGGGTAATCATTTAGTCATCACCACAGCAAAATTTATTGATGACTAACAGTGGCAACACTTGGGGAGGGCAGCTCCTTTTCAGGAGGTGTCCAGAACTTCAGATTTCTGGCTTATGATGACTAGTGCCTCATCCATTGGGAAGATTTTACCTCCTTCACTTGTTGATGCTTGCTTGAAGCTACAATCTTAGTAATCTGAAAAACATGATTAAATTCAACATCATCTCTACCTACCCAACCTACTTGCCTAACATTTTTTCTTCGTTGGGTGCATTTGAACTGGCAAACCCTTGACATTTTTCCTTTTGAAAACAAAAATCAAACTATCTAAGTGTACCCTTATTTCTTCCAAGAGTTCAGATTAGGCTAGTGAACTCTTCTTATTCTCTACCTAGACTACTCATTTGTCAAGATTGAGCTGTTTGAGAAACCTTATTCACTAATCCTGAAAATAAAAATTGAAAAACATAGACAAATCAGGATTAAGCAGTCTAATTTTCTATGATCTATGGCATTATGTACAAGCTGCACATAGAATTTATTAGCAGAAAAGTAAAACAAAATAATGAAGGCTTAAGATCTGAAAGCATAATAAACATCCTTCTTTCTTTCTTTGGCTCAGGTTTTAATATTTTTAGAGCCATTGTCCTTCTATCCTAATCTATTATATTTGATAAGCCAAGATTATATGGTCTTTTGATAAGTTCATTCTTTCACTAGCCTATCAGCAAAATAAATTAGAACATGTTTCAGCCATGATTTAGATTGGGTAACTGAACAAGACTTCTATTTTTAGAAACAAGTAGTGGCATTTAGACTTGCACACTTTCAGCAACATCATTTTTCAGGTATGGGGTTGCACCTTTCTTTCAATTTCTGCCCTCTTTTTCCCTTTTCTATTTTTTATGGTTTTTGTCTTTACATCCTTTCATCAAATAGTGTTATGTACAATGAATGAGAAAATTAAACTAATTCTCTTGAAAAAATTAATGTTTAAGCATCCTCCCATTTACAGGACCTCCAAAAATTTCAATTCCATGAAGTTCCTGCAAAAAGAAAGCATTGTTTCCTCTCACCGAATCAATGATATGGGGGCTTTTCCATAGATTTTCAAACTTGCCATATTTTCCCTTTTCTTCCCTTCTTGAATCCCATTTCAGAACCATGTCTCCAATCTGGAAATCATTTGCTTTGGTTCTCCTATCAAAATTTTTCTTGATATTGTCTTGGATAGCTCGTGTCCTTTTGTAAACTTCTTCTCTTGACTGCTGCAAATGAATGGTTTGGTTCAGTCTCCTATGCATGTCATTTTCTTCTGATTGAACTTCTTGAAGAAGCTTCATGACTGGGACTCCTAAAGAGGTGGGGAAAACTGCATCCATGGCATACACTAGTTGATAGGGAGACATACCAATATATTTCTTGGTGGTTAGTCTATCAGCCCATAGTGCATGCACTAGTTTGCTATTCCATGCTTTTTTATTTTGTTCTAAGAGCTTCTTAATGATGTTTAACAAGGTCTTGTTAAAGGACTCAGCTAGTCGATTACCTTGTGGGTAATAAGCAGTGGAGTGACCGAGGGTGATGTGATATTTATAGAAAAATTCCACCATTTTCTTAGATGTAAAGGCAGCAGCGTTATCGTTGATGATCTTCTTAGGAAAAACAAACTTGGATAAGATGTTGGTTTCAAGGAATTTGATGATGACTGAGTCAATGGCATTTCTAGAAGGGATGGCTTCTATCCACTTGGTGAAATAATCAGTGGCAGTGAGGATCCACTTATGTTGGGCAGATGAAGTAGGATGGATCTCTCCTATGAAGTCTAAACCCCACTGCTGAAAAGGGGCTTCAACACTGATGGGGTGCAAAGGTAAAGGTAGGATATTTTTTTTGCCATCAAAGATTTGGCATTTCTAGAAAGTCATGACTAGTTTGTGAGTATTGGAAAATAAGGTAGGCCAATGGTAGCCAGCTCTAAGGATCTTGTTGGCTGTGGTCTTCCAATAGAGGTGACCCCCAAATTCTCTCTCATGTAATTCATGCATGATTTTCTCGACATCATCTTCAAGCAAACACTTAAGCAGCAAACTAGAAAAAATCTTCCAGTATAATACTCCATCTAGAATGCAAAAATTTATTGTTTTCTATTTTAAGAATCTTGCTTTAGTTTTTGACAAAGAAGGAGGAGCATTGAGATAAAGAAGCACATAAATAATATCAGCATACCAAGGTGAATTTAGAAACATTTCTTCAATGTATGGTGTTTTACTTTCTTCAGTTTCTTCTAACATACCAACCATATTCATGTCTAGAGCTTGGAAATTTGAATCAGCCATAAGTTTTGCAAGTCCTTGTGCTTTAGTCAATTTAGTGGGTCTGATTTCTAAATCATATTCTAAAATGGTAGCAATCCACTTGCCCCTTTTACCATCAGGGTCTTGATTAAGTATATCTTTGACAACTGTGTTTGGGACAAAGGCTATGATATGTGAATGCAAAATATAAACTCTAAAATCCTTCAAAGCTTTGATTAAGGCAAAGGTTTGTTTCTCCATAATGTTATAATTTAGAGGGGCATCCCTTAAGGCTTTGCTGAAGAAAGCTATGGGCTGCTCTTGCCCCATGATGTTCTTTTGTAACAATACTACTGCCATAGTATGTTCAGAGGAAAAGGAGAAAATGTAAAAGTCCTTGGTAAAGTTAAGGCTGATTAAGACTGGTGTTTGTGTGAGTGCTTGGTTTACCATATCAAAAGATTTTTTTGCTTCCATATTCCACTTCACTCCTACTTCCTTTTTTAACATATTTTTGATATTTCTTAGGAGCTCAACAAGGTTAGGGATGAATCTTCTTAGGAAGTTAATCTTTCCAATGAAATATTGTAGCTCTATAATGTTTCTAGGATGGCTGATTTGTAAGATGCCTTCTATTCTTTTGGGATCTATTTTTATTCTTTCCTTAGAGATGATGTGACCTAAGAGTTTTCCTTCCTATAGGCCAAACAAATTTTTCTTAGGATTTAGGGATAGGCCATACTTTCTACATTTTTCAAAGAATTTTCTCAAGTGGGCCAAGTGCTCCTCATCTGTCTTAGAGTAGACAGTGATGTCATCAAGATATATGACTATGAAATAACCTATGTCTTTTGAAAAAGCTATGTCCATTTCCCTTTGGAAAGTAGCCCCTACATTCATTAAACCGAATGGAATTTTAACATACATGAATGTACCCCAAGGTGTAGTGAAAGTTGTTTTGAGTTGGTCACTTGGAAAGACTAGAACTTGGTTATAACCTGAGAAGCCATATAGTAATGAGATTCTTTGTGAGCCAACTACTTTTTGGAGTATGTGATCCATTTTAGGCAAGGGGTAATTTTATTTCAAGGAGGCTTTGTTCAATTTTCTGAAGTCAATACAAAGCTTAATTTCCTCGGTCTTCTTCCTAACTGACACAAGGTTGGACACCCATTTTGAGTATCGGACAGGGACTATGATCCCGGCATCATACATCTTTTTCGTCTCTTTCTCAACTGAGGGTAACAAAATGGGGTTTATTCTTATCAACTTTTGTTTAAATGGTTTCTGATTTTCCTTGAGAGGAATTTTATGTTGGATTATTTTGGTGTCATAGGATTTCAAGTATTCATACCCCCAAGCAAACACATCTTTAAATTCTCTAAAAAGCTCAATGTATTTCTGTTTTGTGTGAGATGAGAGAGCTTTGGACAGCTTGATTATTTTGGGCTCTTTCATCCCTCCAATGTTACACTCTTCTACATTTGTTTTAGTGGATTCCATCTTGGGTTTTTTAGCTACATCATTAAAATCAAATAGCTCTTCTAGTGGTGTAAGGCCTCTTGGCAGGGTGTCATCTTTGTATTGAAAAATTTCAAGTTTTCTTTGATCTGATTTATCAAGTACTTCTGCAACACAAGGGTTCTAAAGGTGGTTTATATCATCATCAAAGGGAAGCTCTGTTTTGGGAGATTTATTTTCAGCAGAATTATTTCTTTCAAATCTCAAACTCTATTTTGCACTTGCAAAGTCATTTTTGGATTGCATAAAATCATCTATTTGGTCATCATTGTCAAACACTTGCCAATAGTTTAGGTTTTCTGGTATAGTAGGCCTGTTCTTTATTTTTATGAGGCATTGATTCTCTTCATAAGGTAAAGAGAAATTGCTGGCAGCAAAGACAAGCTCATTAGCAAGGTAGTTTTGGGCCCTAGGGATGAAAGTGAGCTCATATTTCTCAAAGGTTTTGAGAAGGTCTACGGTAGCATTTATATATTCCCTTAGCCTAGGGTTCTTGGCTGAATATTCTCCCTTAATTTTATTTATGATCTATTTTGAATCTCCTTGAACCAATATTGTCTTAGCTTTGAGGTCTTCGAGTAGGTGTAAACCAATAAGGGAAACCTCATATTCTGCAACGTTGTTGGTGCATTGGAAATCTAGCCTATAGGAATGGCCTTTATTTGTGTTGTGGAACCAAACCCCTGCTCTTGAACCAGCCTTACCACAAGAGCCATCAAAGCTTATATGCCAAAGGGTGTCAATTTCAGTTTTATCAATATTCTGCACTTTGGGGCTGCTATGATTTGGGGTGTCATTTTCTTGGTCAGAGGATTGGCTTGGTTGTTCTGAGGGGCTTAGTTCTTTCTCCTTGTCATTTAATTGTTCATCTATGTCATTTTAATTATATAGGATGAAGGATTCAAGGTCTGAGTGAATGGAATAAATCGGTGTGTTATTTGGCCTATCTATGTTACTCACCATGTATTTCATGTGGGATTCCCAGTATAATCTCCTTGTTTGATTGAAAATTGGGATGGTGGCATAAGTCATGTCCATTTGAAGGATTCCTTGGAGTTTGGCCCCCCATGATCTAGATAAAAGCATTCCATACTTTGGGGGAATGTCAGCCACAACTATATCCATGACTAGACTTTTGGCGGGGATTTGTGCCAGATTGACACACAGATCCTTGATTAGGCCTAGACACTTGACCCTACTAGAATCAAAAGAGTACAAATCTTTATAGGGCTTTGTGATCTCTAAGCCCAATCTCTCCATCACAACCTTTGCATGAGGTTGTGTGAGGCACTAGAGTCTAACATAGCATTGTGCAGAATTTTATCATGTATGTTCAGACTTACATAGAAAGGAGGGACAACTCCTTCTTAATATTTTCCCTCTATTTCAGGACCAAACAACAATTCCGGTTTATCATCAGTTAAGTTTAAAGTATCGGTATCATTCCCTATATTTAACACTTTGAAAACCTGGGCTCTATATACCTCTTGGGTTACCAGCTCAGTGAGGGCTATGGTTATCTTGATTTTGGTAATCTCCCCTTCAAAACTAAAAGGTGTAGGTGTTTTTATTGCATTTACATCAGTTTTATCAGCCATGAACTTTTCTACATTCTTAATTTTCTGATTCTGATTTGATGGTTTGGACAATAGGATTTTTTCAGCGCCACTAGTTGAAGTACTAGGGCAACTTGAATCTTTACTAGGTTGACTAGTCTTTGGCTTGTTTAGTTCAGTCTTCTTAGCCATAGTATTTGTGTTTTCTGCTATCTTTTTAGGGATAGGTTCAAAGGTTTTTCTAACAACAGTGTTTGGCTGATTTTTTTTAGGAATATCTTGACTCTTTTTGCTCCTAAGGTCATACTACCTATGGACTTCCATTATGGCATTCTCAAATCCTAACAAATAGTCTTCAGAATATTCATATGATTTCTCATCTGATTTTGAAGAAAACATTCTTTGTTCTTCTTCGGTAAAGAATGTGTTATCCTCATCATCCAAACCTATGACATTTACATGGTCTTCTTCCAATTGCTCAGGCTCTCTTTCTTCTTCATCTACATAGTTGTCTTGGAAAGGAGGTATGATATGTTGGTCACTCTCTCTTTTTCTGGCTTGAGGGGGGTCTCTTCTAAAATTTTGATTTCTATTCTTGTTTTGAATATTGGCTTGATTTTCCCTAGGAGGTGTTCTCTCATTCAAGTTGAATTTTTCCATCATCCTCTCCATTGTCCTAACTATGGAGTCAAGTTTGGTGTCGGAAGAGGAGGGTGCAGGTGTTGTGTCATCTTTATAAGTCACCCTTTTTTCTAATCTCATCCTAGCCCTTTTTTCAATCAAATTGGCCTCTACACTCATAGCCCCCTTTTGCATGTCTTCTAGAGTTAGGTAACCTCTCTCCCTTAGTTGATAGGCCATATCAGCATCAAAGCCTTCGGGATATTTTACCAATGCCAAGCCTTGTGGAGGTTTTATGTGAGGTGGGAGAGCAATGTAAACAATGTTAAACATAGTGGAGTAGTCATAAACACTTTCTCCCAGATTTCTCTTAAGATTGTTATACTCGGACATAATTTGAAGGAGGTTCTTCTTGATTTCCCATTTGTTCACAAAGGTTTGGTATAGAGTAGCGAGATCATGAATGTTTTTGGGGGGTAATTCTTTAAACCATTTCTTTGGTTCTCCTCCTAGGCTCTGAGCAAAATTCCTCATTTTTATGGTTTCTTCTTCTATCTCCATGTAGTCAAAATCATCATTAATTCTATCTACATGTTTTTGAGCAGTGATGGATTCAATCCCTAAGAAGTGAGGGATTTTGGACTGATAGTCATTTGGCAAAGGTAATAGTGGTTTTTGTAGAGCTAGTGGAGCATACCAGGCTGCCATGATGGGAGGGAAAGGAAACAAAGGTTGATTTACAAGGGGAGGATTTGTGAGAGGTGGAGGAGGATGGAGTGAGGTGGTTTGCACACTGGTGGTATGGATGGGTGTAGTTGAGGTACTTAGAATGAAAGACTGATTCTGAGTAGATTTGAGATGAAAAGGGCTGAAGTGATGGAGAAGCTGAAAATCAGGTGGAGTGGAAGGAGAAGCTTCTCTACTGGAGCTTTGTTGCAAATCTATGGGCTCAAAGTCAGCTTGGTCAACCCTACTTTTTGACTTGGTCCTAAATAGGTTCTTGGTATGGTGCAAGTAAAACTAAGGATCTCGTGAAAATGTAAGGTGTTCTGGTGCAGAACTTTCTCTATGAATGGTCTTAACAGTGGGTGAGTTTCTAGCTTTTTAAGTTTTCCACAAAATCTTTTCTGGGTTATCAACTACAGTAGGAGGATTTGGGTCTGGGTGTGATCTGGTATTGATTCTTCGTGAAGCCAAATCTCTTTACTCACACAAGGTATAACTAGGCCTTAAAATTTTTTTTGGACTGATTTGACACAATCCTAGAACAACCTATGGGACTAGTGGGATGAAAAAGGCGTACTGGAGGCTAGTGGAGTCACCAGGTGGATTCTTCTTGAAATTTTGAAGATAGGTATACAATGTTCCACCACCAAATTCTTGATAAAAATCAATCTAGGGAGTACTTTTGGGTTTTTTTAGTTTCTTTATGCAGCCTTAAGGTTAATGAGTATCCCCTAGCTGAGTCATTATCTTGCTAGGATGGTGAAGAAATTAGTTTCTACTCTTGGCTATGGGTTGGTTTTTAAGTCAGACTAGGGATGTATATGAGTCTATAAGAGTTTGTCAAGCTACTATGAACTCAGTCCCACCGTGATCGCCATTATGTTAGCTCCCTATGATTTGCTAGATTGATTGAGATACAAATGAACAGGGTAACATCAAACCAAGCTTTGGAATCCAAGGACCTAGCCTTCCTGGATTCGGAGAGGGATCTCTCTAGTAGGTGCAAAAATGTGAAATTGTTTGCTGATTAGGGTTGATTTTAGGCTAGATGTTAAGTGCAGGGTATTTTGATTGTTTTTGGTTGGGTATGATGCTCAGATGGATTTAGATATAAAACATGGAAGACTGTTAATTCATTGAGCAATGGAGTCTAACAAGGTCATGATAAGTTCGTCAACGGTTTCAAGAGCACTTGCAGGGAAATTTTAACTTGGTTGGTGGATCTTTTAAGGTTGTGAAGGGTCATGAGGTGAACATTAAGCTTGAAAACAATAAGCTAATAAAGGGAAAAAATTGAATCCTTTCTGTACTTGTAAACTGAGAGAGCTAGAATATTTATGAGCATAGCAAGAGAATAAAAGGCAAAAGAAAAACCTAATCCATTTGATTTCAGACTGAAAGTAGATAATCAACTAAGACAAACATTTAGATGAAACATAGAAAGGCAAGAAACTTATTTAACTTTCATAGATTTCATCATTAAGAGCAGAAAAAATTTAAGATGCACAAGTATTTATAACCATAGAAGAAGAGAAAACTCTGAACATCTAAAGTTACAGCTATGAAGGTTCCTTGAAACAAATTTATCTAGTAAAGGCAAAGAGCATGATTCAAACAAACTTCTTTAACAAACCTAGGCAAAGCTGCTTTAAAGAGGTGATTCCAAGGACAGAGTATTTTAGTGGCCAAAATATGTAGGGCTAGCCATAAATCATACTTGACACTAACTGATCTAAACCATTTAAGAAATGGACAAGCTAAGAACTTCTTAGAGAGCAAGAGATGGATTCCCTAACATATCTCAACAGAAGAAAACATTGAGGTAGGGAAGGACAAACAAAAGTGAGGTGCCATCAGAAAACAATTCTTAATCTAAATTTTTTGTCCTACTGAAAAATAGTAAGATGGAAAACATAATGGAAAACTAGAAAACTTCACCATCAACCAAGCTTATGGATCCTGCAAACAGTCTCTATCTATCAACAAGCAAACCAGGGCATGCATGAGCTCCAAGACATCAAATTGTTATCAAAAACTCCAAGAGACTATGTATTTGCTTCAACATAAGTCATAAAAATCCAACAAAATACATAAGACCCTCATGCTCTATTTATGGAGCAAATGAGGAGGTGGAAATCCCAAGAGGCTTCCAGAAACCCTAATTTAGCCATAAATGTCATAAATGTGCTTAATGACCATGCACGGCCCAAGATACATAAGAGATAAGATAATAAATGAAAAACATCAAAAAATAACTCCCAAATCAAATTAGGAGTGATTTGTCCAAAACAAAACATTAAAAAACCACTTTCTCATTAATCAGTGTCTTTTGTTGACTTTTTGGCCTATGTCAGTATGTTTGTGTAGCACCACTTTTGCAGAAAATAGGTTGTTTTGCAACTAGCTTTTGAACCACTTCCCGATGTCGTATTTGGCTTCATGATAGCTCATTGAAAATATTGAAGAGTATAATTTCCAAAACCGCTTATGGTTTCCTGATCCAGTCCCTGTGACCCTATCAAAAATTCAAAAATATCCAACCTATCATTTGCACAGTGCTAGGCCCAAAACAGGGGAAGAAAGGTGTTTGTTGACATTTTGAGGGGTCAAAACAACGCCAAATCCTCTGAAATTTTTTGTGGATGATGTGCAGGTCATAAAAAATCCAAAAATGTCAAGCTAGCCCTCAGAGGATGCCCCAAATGTTTTTGTAGCGCCAGTGGTGCTGCGCAAAGTAGGCCAAAATTTTACAAAAAACAAAATCTTCTTCAAATTTCCACAAAATTGGTGTGGGCCCTCCTTAGATGTTTCTAGATAGTTGTTGAGAAGCCTCAGCTAAAATTCCAAGACTGTCATGCTCTTTTGGGCTTTTTAGGTTTTTTATCTCAAGGAGGGCTTCTTTGAGTTTGGCATTTGCAAGCCTGCTCTTCCTTTCATAATGTTTGGTCACGTTATTTTGGAGGACAAGGCCTCTCTTGATCTTCTTGAAGTACTTGTGTTAATTTTTATAGTACTGAATGACCCGCTGTGCTCTTTCAAAATATTCCTCCCATTCTTTGATCTGTGCATATTTTTCTAGGAGCAGCATTTTAGTGGCCATCTCCTCATCCTGCTCATCACTATCTAGATCAATGAATTCAGGCCCTTGGGTAGTTTTCTTCAGCCTCTTGATCCTCCTTACCTTTTCTTGCTGCTCATTTCTTTTTATCTTCTTCTCATCTTTGTCCACCCCTTTTATTGCTTGAGAAGAGATGGCCCCTTTCTGTTTTGAGGCAATAAACACATCTCTTTGTCCTCTGTAGTATGTGCATATGTGAGGGATGGTGATGGAATTTTGAACATGTTTTCATCATTGCTTTGACCCTCCTCTTGACTTTGTTCTTTACTAAGGTCTTATACTTGTTTATTTTTTGCATTATCACTTTGAGTTCCTTGATCCTCAGAAAACTAACTAGTGTCATGATAGTCTTAATAGTTTTCAAGACTATCATGAACATTTCCTTGGCTACCTTGTACATCATGCTGACTATCTTCTTCATCTTGTTCACTGCCTTATGTTCCATCACTGCTTTTCCCATCACTTCCCATATCCTCCCCCTCTTCTTCATGTATTTCTATATTGGCCTCACTGACTTCTTATTCCCCACTCTGATCACCATGTGATTCTTGATGTCCACTTCCTGTCTCACTTGATGCATCAAGAGAAGGAGAGGAAGATATGTGTGTTTGTGGTGAGGGTACTTGTGTTGATGAGGAAGGAAAATTTGTTTGAGGAGGATGTTGTGGTTTAGAAAAGAACTCATGGTTCATGAAAGCATCCCAAGGTACACCCTAATTTTTGAGCTGATGTTCAACCACCATTTTGATCAGGGAATGGTGGAACAAGCTCGACATTTGTTGGGGAAAATTCCTCCTTTGAACAACAGAACTCATTTTCACAATACTCCTATAGAGATAATAGGGTAGGTCAAGTGCCTTAACCCCTGTAAATTGCATAAGGAGTCTAAGATGATAAGTATAGACCCTGGATTATCTCCCCTCACAAGTGAAATGCCTCATGATAGCCAACATCAAAGGTGCATATTTTTGTTTGAGATGTGAAAAAGGAAAAACAGTGATGCTACCCTGTCTGTACCTCCTTTTGAGAAATGGAAAAAACAAATCTCTTTTCAGCTTACCATTCTTGAACCATTTCTCACCCACTAAGGGGATACCGATGGCCTTAGATATGGACACTGTTGAAATCTCAAATTTAATCCCTGCAAGTCTGAATGTTTGTTTTTCAAATTAAGGATGAGGAGCCTTCTAATCTTGGGATTACTCTTCACCTGTTTGATCCTCTCACAGAACTGAAAACATCTTGTGTTTTGGAAGCATAACAATACCCTAGGAGAGGATGTGATAGCCATTGTATTCTGGGGTTCCAACCTGTTAAATTTCCCTCCCCTATGCTTTGAATTTGGAGGCCTTTGATTTCTTTGACTATCATTGCTATTTTCCATCTCTGACATGGTGATGGGCGAGGGGCATTGATTTGGGATTTTCGAGGCTTTTTGAGTGTTTCTTGCAACTCAAGGTTTCTAATCACAAATGTAGCAATCATCCTTAATTTCCTCCCCCACACTTTCTGCTATTTTGACTTTAGTTTCAAAGGGTCACTGCTTTCCTTGTCTTTGACCTAGGGTTTCACCCTCCTAGGTTATCACATTAACCACTTGAAGCAAAAGTTTTTTGTAAATTTGACTTGGGGATTGCAAAGAAAAACCACTTACCACTTTTTTTTTAGACTTGGAGGCACCCTTGAAGAAGATTCTATGCAGTTGGGGGTATTTTGGCCTCTTTGGCACCTCCCAGAATTTTGAGCAGTGCTTGGGTGGCTGAACACCCTTTTGCGTAGCGCCAAGGTGTCGGGCGCCTATTTGCACAACTCCGGGGCAACAAAACAAACTCTGTACGCGTTTTTGGGTGGGTCGGGTGCCTTTTTGCGTAGCGCAAAAAATTTGTGCAACAAAGAAGAAGGTTTTGCGTAGCGCAGTGTAGAAAAAAACCGGAATGAAGGCACTTTGCGTAGCACCATCTCTGACTTTGCGTAGCACCTGGATTTTGCGCAGCACCTGACTAATTTGCCCAGAAATGGCCCAGAAACTCTGTTTTCTCTCCTTGGAGTTTTTCTCTCTTTGAAAAGTGCGGCAATGATTCACTCAAAGTATTCAAAAATCATTAATTCCTTTGAAAAATAAAAATCAAAATATGAAACCCACTTTTGTAATGTTTAGTGTTTATTCATCTTTTCTCACTGTGCCCATTTTTTACTGTTTGGAGTTGTAGGTGGCGTATTTGATATACAACACTACTTTTCTCTATTTGCTGGGGGCATCTAGGGTTTCTCTTTAATATTACAAATCTTTTTGAAGATATCAAGAATATCTCTGTCCATTTTTGAAGGAAAAGATACTTGTCTTTGGATCCTTCATCATTTTATAAAAACAACAAGCCTATCCCTTTTTTGCCATTTTTCCCCTTTAAACTGATATCCCTTGTATACCCTTTGTAGTATCTCAAAGCTTACTCATCACTTTGAAATAAAATTTAATGTGCATTTGATGGAAGTTGCAGTGGATTTTGTCCTTGGTGACCTTTGTGATGATTTCTTGCCTACCACCATTGTTTTGTGACTAACAAAAAACATCCCTTTTCTCCTTGAACACATGCCTTTTGATGATCATTATTTTCACTGATTTACCATAAACTCATGGTGTTTCTATTTGACTTAAGTTTTTTGTGCCTTCTTATCAAAGAATGGCTTTAAGAAAAAAATCAAATGTACTTCCTTTCTTTTCCATCTCTGCTTCATATTACTCTTCAAGGTATTTTTTGCAGAAAGGTTTGGAGGTGATAGTTTATCCTTTGTATGTTTAGGTGTTGAAACAAAAAGGCTGCTTTTGGAGGTCCCTTTGACATCCTCTCTGCTTGTTCATGAAGGAGACATTTTATTCTGCTATCTTTCCTTTTTGCTGACTTGATGTCCTTTTGACTACTTTTACAGAGATGTGACCAAAGAGCAACTGTCTCCTTGCAAGATTCATGTATTTAGGCATAAAAGTTGTTTGACTGATCTCTTTGGTCAATCTAGGACAAAGTGACTTATCCCCTTCTTATGAATTTATTTCCTTATATAGAAGAAGGAAAAAAATATGTAGGGCACCAAATCCATCCTAATACTTTGTGAACCCCTAGGTGATCTAGTGGAGGCCTTCTTGGACTTGGTTTTTTGGGCTAGGATCTAGACTTAGGGTTTACAAGTGTGAGATAGGATCCATGCCAAGCTTTGTGAATTTGTGGGCCTAAGATGCAACACACATACTTGAATATATAAAGGCTCTGCAGAGACACCCCGTTTTTAAGAGTTTCTAAAGGAGGCAAAAAAAATGTGCTCTGTTTGGAAAGTTTAGGAGGTGGTGGGGAATTGTGTAGGTAAGAAAAAACAGAGTTTTTGAGCCAAGGAGACAAGTTAGGTTAAAAAATGAATGGCTTGAGCCCCTGATGGATCTTGCAGGAGTAGTGGGCCAGTCATGAATAGATAGGATAACAACATATTGGAAATTCTACCTTGAAGATAATGAAGGCACTGATATTTCTAGAACTCACAATTTTCTATAAACTTTGTTTCTAGAAATATTGGGGTAATCATTTAGTCATCACCACAAAAAATTTATTGATGACTAACAGGAAGTTGTTCTTCCTCATCCTCACTGTCATCAAGGGTCCCCAAGGTCTCATCTAGCTTAGCCTTGGCCTTTCCAGCCTCTTTCTGAGCTCTGATAGCTCTCTCACTGATGGCCTTCTCTGTCTGTAACTGTTGGTTTTCTACCTCAAGGAAGTTGATCAGATTCTTTGCCTTGCCAAGATTGGATTGTAGCTCCCTAATCTGGGCATACTTGCTCTTGATCAACATGTTGTTAATCCTCTCCTCATCCTCACTCTCAAGGTCAATAAGTTGAAACTCTTGTTCAATTTCATGCTCATCCTCTTTTTTAACAATGACCTGCTCTGCAACCTTTTCCTTACCTTTTTCAAGTTGTTTCATTGATGATGAAGTCAAGGACCCTTCCATAATTTGTGGAGAAAACACCTAACAATGACCTATTTGATAGGTCAAAGAAAAAGCCTCTATGTAAACCATCTCAGTGTCATCTGTCTCACTGCTCTCTTCATCGTTTGATGTTGTGGTATCATGAGATGAGGGTGAAGGGTTGTGGGAAGGTGATGAAGGAGGATCATCATGAGGTGAAGGAATGTGAGTGGATGGGGATGTGTAAGAGTCATCGTGGGGTGAAGGAATGTGAGTGAATGGAGATGTAGGAACAACAAGAAGTTATGGAGAAGTAGGAATGGGAGGATGAGATGAGGAAGGTATATCTTGCTAATGATGGCCTTTTGGAGTAGTAAAAACCTCATTGGAAATGAAGGTATCCCATGGAATGTCTTTCTAGTATAGTTGGTGCATAACCACCATGTTGATAAGTGAGTGATGGAATAGGCTCTGCATTTGTTGAGGTTAGTCTCTCTTTTTCACTATGTAGGACATTTTGTCAATGCTCCAAAAGAGGTAATATGGTATATGCAACATCCTCACTCTGGTGAAATGCATAAGAAGCTGGATGTGATATGAGTAAATATGGGAAAACCTTCCCTCACATGTGAAATAATTCATTATGATCCTTACCATAGGTGCATATCTATCAATAAAATGAGAAAATGGGAAGATGAACTTGTGGTGATCTTTATAACTAGGGTTTAGGTAGGGTTCAAAGTAACTCATGTCTAGGTTTGCCTGCTTGAACCACTTTTCTCCCACACTTGGTATCCCAGTAGCTGCAGTAATAGCATTAGTGGAAATATAAAATGTAACTCCGGCAAGTTTAACTTTTTTTTCATGCAAATTGATAATAAATAGTCTTGTTAGCTCAGTGTGGTTTTGTACTTGCTGCACCTACTCACAAAATTCAAAGCATCCCATGTGTTTGAAGCAGGAAACAGTAAGAGGATATGCCATGAGCTCTCTTGTATTGAGGGGTTCATATATGTTTACCTTTCCTCCTTTATGATCATGCCTCCTTGGCATTTGGGCCTCACCACCACTGCCACTGTCCTCTCCCGCAAACATGTTGAAAAATATGTTTTTAGAAACCCTTGGAATAATGTGAAAGGAGATGAAGGGAAGGTGAACCTTTGGAAAGAGCTTGGAGTCAATTTAGAGTGATTTGAGTGGTTAGAAGAGGGAGAAACCCTCTCTGTCCAAGGGCACAGTGCCAAGGCTGAGGGCGTAGCGCCGATTCTGAGCGTGTAGTGCGAAGGCAGTCTTTGCTGGGTCTTGTCGGGCAAGAGCGCAGCGCTACTTCCCAGGCGTGCAGTGCCTTCACAAATTTAATGGAGGAGAAATTCCAAGAGCACAGTGCCAGCTTCCAGGGGCGCAACGCGAATCTGAGTGCCTAGCACCAAAATAATTTTCCCAAATTCACTTAGAAAACTCATAATTTTTTCTCTCTTGAGTGCTCTTGGTCTTTTGACTTTTGACAAGAAATAATGATTCATTTGAAATGTGAAATCTTCTATAGATGATAGGAATTTGATTTAATTATGAAAAAGAACTTTCTAATGTCAAAATTCCTTTTTATTTTCTCACTAACCCTTTTACATTGTTTGCATGCAGGTTTGCTAAAGTGATGAATTTGGCCTTTATTTTTGTCATTTAGGCATGACTAGCTCATTTTGACACCTTTGTGGTTAAGCCACATAGTAGGATCTTCAAAATCCTCTTTTTATTCCACCTTGGAGTTCAACTCACCTTTTTACCTTCTCTGGCCACTTTCCCAAAACCATAGGTGTTTGGAGTGCTTTTACAACAATCATCAGTGTTGTCCTCTAAGTTCTCTATAGCCCTTTCAAGTTCATTCATTTCTGTCCAGTTCACCTCACCTTTTTCCATATTTCTTCAATATATTCTAACATAATTTCTTCATGTTTGGCCTTGTGTGCTTCCTCCATGTCATTTTCTGCAAGTGATCACTGTTTTGGCACTCAACTGGACCATTAAGTTCAAAACCCTAATCATCTACAAGACTAAGTGTTTCCCTTTCCTTTGCTGTAATTTTTATTTATTCAGGAGTAGATAGTCTACCTCATCAGTACCTTCTGCTGACACAGCTTTCAACACTCCTGCAGAAGTGCCAAACTTTGTCCATTTTTCTCATTTGCAGACTTTGAGCTGATGAGGTAATCTTCTTTGGAAATATTTTAGGTCCTTCTTGAATAACCATGTCTTGACATTCTATTACATCTGAATCAGATTGTAGCAAAGGAAATGCAGTTCCTGAAACATCCAATGATGACCTTAAAACATGTAAAAACCTTAATGACCTAGTGGGAGGGTCCTTTGACTTGATTTTGATTTAAATTTGACCTAGAGATCTTCAAGTGAAAATAGAGTATGGTCAAAAGTGCTGCATTGAAGATCCAAAATCCAATGTACTTGATTTATCTAAAGAGCCTACAGAGATAGTTTTCAGACCATCAATGCTTGAGGGACTTGGGGAACATGGGAGAAAGGTTTTATGAAGGCAAGAAGGATGATAATGGGAGGTATAAGCTCATAAGGAGCTTTTAGGAGTGACAGGGTGACCATGAAATGGCTAACTGATAGAATAGTGAAAATTTTTCTATAAAGATAATGAAGGCAGTGAGATTTTTGAAACTCAATATATTCAAGGAATATTGTTTTCAAAAATCTATAAACATCCTATAGTCATCTAAAGACAGTGAAAAATACAGATGACTAACAGTTTTCTTTAGAATTTTATTTCCATTCTTGAAAATCTTTAATATAAGATAAATCACCATATATTTAATGAGTAGCAATTGCAAATATTGGTATTATAACAAATAATTTGAAATTGTGATATGTGGGTTCACATAAGGTATTTTAGGAGAGGATATTTTACATTTTTAACCCTTTTAGTGTCATAAAGATGACAACTTGTTACACCTTGTTTCATTATGGAGCTTAGGAGACTTTGTTTTTAGTTTAAAAGTTTTGATTTTATTCTTTAAGTTAGTCAAAATGAGAGATACATTTCCCTTTTTAGATTAGGGTCGATCACCTCCTTGTAGTATCTCAATTTTATTTATCTTTTAATTTTTTATCACACCGCAATTTCTCTTTAAATTTATATGTCATAATATTTTAATATTACCATTATTATATACAATAACCTCTTCCTTTATTCCCAAATTATTTATCTAAAACTTGTCATCTTTATGTCACCCCTAGTTGAGTTGCAAGTGGTCTTGACTATAGTTTGAAACAATCTTAGAAATCACCTTATCTTTCATCTTGTTTATCTTGATATTATACATTAGGTACATAGTCACATCCCTTCTCTTAGTAGGGTGAATACTTCTATTAGGAGTTTGTGTTAGGGTGTATAATTTCCCTTTAGTCTTGAGATTACAAGTTATAAAAATATTTTGGATTTGCTCCATATTTCTCCATAACTTTGTATAAATTTTGCTTCTTGTACCACATGGCCATATAAGTTAAAAGAGTGGATAGAGGCTTAAAGAGGAGTTTATTATTATCTAATAACAAAATTTCACCTAACATACAACTATTTTCAAGTCCATGATAAGCTTTTGACCATCCATTTATTATTTTTAATTTCTATGGTTCTATTTGAGCTTGTGATGAATATCAGTTCCAATATATTTGTACGAATTCACTTCCTCCAAGATATTTACATCAATATCAAATTAGTGAAAGTGGTTATTTTGAATTTAATTATCATAACCTTCATTTTATTAGTGTTAATAGTCATACTCGTACTAGAGAAAAATTTCTTGAGGATTTTTATTTTCTCATAGAGATTGTAGGGACTCCTCACCATAAGAACAATATAATTGATGTAAAGAAAAATGATTATTTATGCTAGTAAGAGTTGGATTGACCTAATTCTTCCAAAAAAATGTCTAGATTATTAATGCATATGTCAAAGAGTGTAGGGGGTAAGGGGTAACCTTTATTAACTCCTATATTACAATCATTTTCTTTCAAACAACCCTGAATGTTCCTAATCTTGGGAATAACATTTTTAGAAAATATTATTGCAAACACTCTCAATTCAAGAAATTTTATCTCTTCTAACATGTTCCAAAGTTTAGTCATGGGAAATATGTCAAAATATTTTGTAAAGTTAATGAAACAACACAATATATTTCCTTTATTGTTGTGACACTTATCCACAATGATCTAGTGTGTAATAAGGTGCTCCACAGTTGAAGGATAAATATTAAATTTGGCTTGGCCTTTAGCTCTTTTTGCATGACTTAATTTCCATATGAAAATATAAATTTACAAAATAATTCCATACAACTTGACTAAAGGAGTTCTAATCATTATTTTGGTATATCAAGAGGGGCTACTTTTATCCTAACTTTTAAAAATAACTACGATGAGGATTTGAGTCCAAGGTTTAGGAAATGCGTGCTTAACTATTGAATTGATGAGTGTGTGGATATGAGGGATGAGGGATGAGGATTGTACCCCCAATTTTTTATATTTCTTCTTGGGCAGTGTTAGGTGTCCTTAACTTTCATTTTTGAGAGCTTATTCACCTCAAAATCTATGTCATCTATTGAAAGATATTATTCTTCTATAGAATTGGTTTGAATTTTCTCGAGAATATTAGGAGATTCATAAATATTTTAAGGTAGGAATTCCAATCCCTCAAGGGAATTGTATTGGTTTCTTTAGTTTTTTGAGTAAAAAATTGCTCTAAATGTTCTTAGGATCTAACCTAGATAGGTGAAAAATTATCTTGTTTTCTATTTATATAACATATTTTTTTTCCATTTAATTAGGGATTTGTACCTATTTATCTTATAGGATTTTAAGGACTCATTAGAAGCGCACCTAATGGATTTTCCAACAATATTGTATTTTTTAATACAAAGGGTTGGTTATTCTATTTCCCTTCCTACAAAAAATCTCAATGGAGAACTTGTTAATGGAAGTAGATTGTAATAAAATTATGGTATATATCTTCAATAATTTTCTTATTTCATTGGTGATCAAATGTAATTTTGTTGTACTTTTGGTTATCAAAATTCTCTTCAATGGGAATTTTGTGTGTGACAAAGTTTGGAGTTAGGGTTAAAGGTCTATGATCAAAGTTAGTCTCATGTCCATTTAAGAGGAAAAAAATATTATTTGGCTCTACATGAGGATATAAAATATCACATAATATAAGACACTAATGTGAACGTAAGTCATTTGGTTGGATTTTGACCACTTCATTAGACCATTGTAAATTATTAGCCCTTTATAGTTGTAGATATTGATTAGCTCAACACAAAAAAAAAATTATTACCTAAGTTTTTAGAGCTTATTTTGTATCTACTAGCTTAAACAATGTCTTCATCTAGCCATAGAGTATTATGGTTGGAATAATTTCTTAAAATGATGGATTAAATAGTGGTTTTGTAGTATTAAAGTCTCCTAGGAATAGGATACTATCATCATTTCTTAACTATAAATATCTTGTTTTAAACCATTGTAAGGATAATTTTTTCCAGATTATTATTTATTATAAAAGATAGAGCTAGCAGGCATGAAAAAATAAAAATACTATAAAAAAATTATTAGCATTAATATAGGATATTTCCATACACATGTACTCATTGAAAGGGTCTTCTTGTCAATCCTAATGTGAAGAGAAATGTTCTTTTTTATGTAACAATATATGCCTTAGACATCTCTATGGAATGATATATTGTTACATATCAACCATAAAGAAAATCCTTATGTCTTAGGGACCTTAGATTATTCATGCTCCCATGTTTCAAAAAGTAGTATAATATCAATTTCACTCAAGATAAAACTTAACATTGGCCCTTTGCTAATTGGAAATCCATGATATTTCCAAGAGTGAATCCAAAGTGACCCAAATTATTATTTATTATTATCCTTTTTCTTTCTATCCCTAATAATAACTTTTAAATTCCTAATTATTTCCCATTTTCCTTCCTTCCTAGATTCCTTTATATTTTTAACTTCCTTACTTCATTTATCTTGGTCTTCTAGAATAAGGTCTTCATTTATAAATATTTCTAACCCTTTTGAACTTGGATGTTTATTGATTATGTCATTTTAAAGGTTATTGGAGATTACATTTGTTGCAAAATGAACATACTGTTGTCATTAATGACATCAAGTGTAATTGGTGTCAAAGGGGATTGCATAAGCCTAACAACAATGTCATTCATGAATCAAAGGAAGTAGTAGGATTGTAGGATCTATTGCGTGCCCTCATCAAGAAAATTCAAATAGGTTTGAAGTCTCTTGAGTTTTTGTGAAGTTATGATGTCGTAATGAATATGTGGATGATATGTTTGGATAGTTCTCTTTAAGACATGTCCAACGGTATATCACACTCTAAAACACCTCTTGGATGAGCAGTTATGGCCAATTGATAATCAACGTTAGTAAAGGACATAAACTATGGGGAAAAATCACATACACCATTTTTTTTTAGTAATGTGCATATTTTGGGAATATCTATGGTTCAATGATCAAATCTATGGTGGATAGCAGTCCAAATTCAATGAAATTTAATAACATTAAATTTCAAGCATGTTTTCTCAAAACAAATGAATCTTGCAATTGAATGAGTAATTAAATGACCAATTTCACATCAACCTGCCAAAGTTTTAACTAGTGTTGGCCCTCCATGATAACAAATCTCGCAGTGACACATGACAATTGGCCATAGGTTGAGGAGAGATGACATGGAAATAAGCAATGGCACGACCTAACACATCAATAGGCGAAGTGGTGCATCCAAGGATCACCGCATGACATATACAATTGGCACATTTTGATTGGTGAAAAGGTCGAAAATGGGTGACACATAAAAACCCTCATAGGTTTCCACGTGGCATGGTCATATGGTCACATGAGGGCTAGTCCCAAAGGACCATGGCACAAATTTTAAGGGAAACATCATAATTGGCCATGTATGGTGGTTGAAACTCCAGTTTGTGAAGCGTAAACTTTGGTTCCATGATTGTACCTCCATAATATTGGGACCATATATATATTTCCTCATAGGCCATAGGCTTAAGTGGTAGAGAATTATCATAATGCATGACAAGAAACAAAATTACTTTGATTAGCAATCACGGGTTCAGAGTTCATGGTTATTATCTTTGTTTTGGTTTTTTAGTCTATCAATATAGGTGAATTTTTGCCTCATCGTTATGATTATATTTCTCTGGTTTCATTCCAACTCATTGGTATGTTAATAGCGACCAATTCTTAATTATGTTTCTATAGTTTTGTTTCAAGTTGTTGGTCTATCCCAAAGAGGCAAACTCTTGTTCTCGTTGTGGTTACATTGTTTTGGTTTATAGTTCCTTTTAGATTGGAACCTTTAAATAAATACGTGAAGGTGGTTTGATTAATTGGAGGTGTAATGATGATTAACCACAAACTGTCATATTAATGGATCAACTCTGATATGAACAATGATATAGTTGGATGGTGATTTCCCATACTTGTGTACAAAGTGAGTCAAGGTGTAATGTTTGAGACGTGTAATGTAGTGAGTCAAGTTGTAATGCCGAGAAAGGTAATGAAGAGATCTGACTTGTATTATTGATATAAGTAATGAAATGATTTGAGTTGTAACGTTGAGACATATAATGTAGTGAGCCAGGTTGTAATGGTGAGACACGTAATGCAAAGAGTCGAGTTGTAATATTGAGACACATAATGCAGAGAGTCAAGTTGTAATGTTGAGACATGTAATGTAGTGAGACGATACGTAATGTTTAGGTTGAATATTTACTAGTCACCACATATAATATATATGTATATAGTGATCTAAGTTGTAACTATGAGACACGTAATGCTTGAAGTGAGTGGTTACACTTAGGCTGAAAATTGATTGTCCACCACATATAATGCATGTGTAAAGATGAGTTATAATGTAGATATTGGATGTGGATCGGCCACAGGATCCGATCCCCATGCTCTCCCTTTGAAGTATGTTTATTCACAATAAAATTAATTCAAGACGATGCTATTACAAGTGAAATTTCATTGATCTGTTGGTAGTGGGCTTGTATTGTGTTAGCCGAGGACCCAGTTTCAAGTTGTAATAGATATCAAGTAAAAACAATACTATTTTTTTCTCCCATATGTCACATTTTCTTTAATGATTAAGAAGCCAAATATGTAAATTTTGTGGAATGGATATCAGTAAAAGGCCATTTTGTAGAATGCACCTTGAAAGGGTAATTTTTTCAAACACTTAATTTAATTTGTTTTAGGGGTTTCTAGGCTCATTTCAAAACCAAATTTGATTCTTAAGGAAACATGATGATCAAGGTTCAGTGGTGGATATGTATGAGTGTGTGAAAATGCTTAATGATGTATCTTTTTATGTTTAGAATCAATTTTATGTATTTCTAGGGCTTATGAGTACATTATAGTGAGTGTTGTGTCTATGGCCAAAACAAGTTTCAAGAAGAGTTTTGTGTGACCAAATTGATGAACAAGTTGTAACAAGGTATGAATGAGATATGACAGGTTTATGAAAGTAGTAGCATGATAAATTTTGAAGACCTGTACTAAAGAGAAAGTGGATCCAATTTGAAATATTATGAAAAGTGGTCCACACAAAATTTTGAAGGAGGTGGGTTCCTCCACTGAGCTTGGTGCCTCAATCAGGTTGAAGCCTATAAAATTTCAAACCTTATTCATCTCTAAGTTTGGCTCCTCAATTGGTTTATAGCCTATTGCAAGTGGTTGCTTACACATCTTGTGGGTGGGTGTCTCCAGCAAGTCAGTGCTTGTAAATATATATGATGAATTAAAGAGGAAGGAAAATGAATTTATAGTTTTATCTTGTAAGGGTTTCCATGAAAAAAAAATTCCTCTTGTGTTGATGTGAGGATGGATTCTTGATGCATGGTTTCATTTATTTCCATGTTGAAAATTGTTATGGTACAATGTTATATGTTATTTTATTGATGAAAAGTGTTTAAATTGTAAGTTTTCTCATACACTGTCTCACTCCCCCCATCCAAAGTGTGATATTTGGTATAACAAGTGGTACCACAACAGGTTCTGTTAGGAATAGTTAACTACTAGAAGGTTAATTTTATGAAATATTTCCACGATCATATCAACAAGAAAACCCCTTTTGTTTGACGGATCTAACTATATTTTCCAGAAGATAAGAATGAAGACCTATCTCATTTCCTTTGGAGCTGATGTATGGGAAATTGTAGAAACCAATTATGAAGTTCCTAATACTCCTATGATGGATACAATTGCTAAGGCAATCTACACATCTAATGCACAAGCTAAGCATGTCATTCAGAGTAGTTTTTTAGATCAAAATTTGACAAAGTAATGCAATGTAAATCATCTCATGATATATGGAACAAACTTAAAACCTGTTATGAAGGGGACAACAAGTTGAAAGAATCGAAGCTATAATATTTCAGGACCAAATTCAAAATATTGAATATGGAATAAGATGATGATATTTCTTTTGTGACATCCCTAGTCATGTTTCCACTATGAAATGCATTATAAATATATCATTTATTTTAATTACAAAAAATGTGTTGAGATAAGGGACACTGATTCCATAGACTAGGTAGGTCACTTTCTTGGGTGGTTGGAGATTTTCTTACTGCAAGAAATAAAATATGATTTTTTCTTGCGAACTCTTGAAGGTTGGGTGGTGAAATTTAATGGCCTGGTATTTTCATAATTGTTGGTTGCAAGAGGAGTATGCATTCCCATGCTTGCATGAGAAATTTTTACAGGGAAAAAGGGACAAGAAATTAAAAGAATAGTGGGTAGGCTACTAGCTGGTATGGTATGTTGGCCACCCATTGCAAAAAACCAACCAATAGATAAAACTAGAAATAGTTGGGTAGGTGGTACCATTTCGATTAAACAGAAATATTATGGTAGGAAAATGTCGTTGTTAGTAGGGAGGAAAGAAAGATCATTCAATTTTTTGTAGGAGGGGATTAAATGGTTATATAGTAGAAGAGAGAGACAAATATAATGAGAGGGGACTCGAGGTGTAAGGGCACAACGCAGTAGAGGAAATTCATAACAACAAAGCGGAGGAAGAATTTGAGTTGTAGGGAAAAACACAACAGAGGAAGGAGGAGAGGAAAGAAATGAACATGTAGTAGAGAAGAAGAGAGAAGGTCTGAGCTGTTGGAATAGTGCAATATAGAAGGAAGATAGGCCATTCAAAGCGTTGAAAGAGGGAATTCAAAATGTTGAAAGGAGAACTCATAGCAAAATATCCCTTAGTATCTAGAATCTGGCCCAGGGGTGACAACTACAAGTGAGAATTTGGTTGAAATTATATATGGTTGGGTGGAGAGTAATTGCCCTAGATTCAGTTTCCCCAAAATTTTTCAAGATAACTGTCTCTCATGTGTTCTTAATAATAGTGGATATGTGGTTATATTTTCGGTATGGATTAGTGTTCTTAATGTACAAGTCATGACTGTGATATTATTATCTACAAAATTGACTAATATGTTGTGTCACTACTTTAAAGGTGTTGTAATAATGTTTGATGGAATTTTTCAAGTTCCAACATAACTTAGTATGGAAATAATTTCTTATTTTCGGTGATGAGATAACGTTGATTACAAGATTTTACTAATATTTCTTATGTTTCTATGTGGTAATACATGTAGAAAATCTCTAATATAACTCTGATACCATGTATAAATTACACTAATGGATTCAATCTGATCATGCAATGTACTAAAACAAGATATTGAATCCTTCTACAATATTTGCGGAATATAAATCAGAATTCCTCAATCATATGCAAGTAAGAGAAAGAATTAAATCAATCACACAACAAAATATTTTCTTGGGGAAAGCAACTACTCAAAACCCCTCCATATTTATTTATATAATCAACCAAGGAATCATGAAACAATACAATGCATGTGTGCTCACCACAACCTCATACACTCTACCAATTGTCTCACACTGATCTAGGGAACATTGGACCAATACATAGCCAATTTCCTACCTACCATCAGCCTGCCTTGCTCACGCAATCCTTAGAAAAAATAATTCCTATTAAATATTAATTCTAGTCTTCCTTGACTGCGCAATCCATCATGGGCTTCCTACGGATTTATAACTTCACCTGGGCAGTTCGCTAAAAATACAACTGATATTTTACTTTCCTTTTAACATTTGTCTCAAATGGGTCTCCATCAGAATTGACATGCATGCAACTATTAATAGTGAATCATCAGTTACTTGGTATATCACTACTTGTGAATTAAATCTATTTTAATTCACCTAATCTTCCACTAGCTCATCGACATTTAGAACTAGTTAAATTTATTTTAACTCAATTAATTTGAGTTAACTAATTGCACTCACACCACACTAGTGCTACAACTGCAACTGGAACCTGTAAATAATAGAATCACTCTACATGCCTATCCTTTGACCCTCAACTCGAAATTGTTAAGCTAACTAATTCTATCACACTTAGTTAACTATTACAAGTTTTTCTGAGATAATATTACAATTTATTTTCCAATTTACTTCAAAATTGGTTTCCCACATTCTCACCAATGTGTCACTAAATTCCTCTCATGTGTGACTTGGAATCCCACACTAGTATGTGGTGCATTTTCTTGTTGAATTTCAACACTCCCTCTTAACAAGAAAATGATTATCAACTACCTCGATCTTTCCTCTGTGGTATTCGAATTTTATCTTCGCAAGCACCTTCGTTAAGATATCTGCATCCTGATCCTTCATGGGAATGTACTGCAAAAACATAATGCACCTCTAAACACAATCTTTGAGATGGTGGTACTAGATGTAAATATGCTTGGACCTGTCATGGAATACCATATTAACCAAGAGTTTTATGCAACTCTGGTTATCGCAATGTATCACCATTGGATCCATCTGATGACCAAACAAACCAACAAGTATCTTCCTCATTGAGATGGCCTCACATGCAACCTGAATAGCTAGCGTGTACTCTTCCTCAGTTGAAATGATTGGAATTGATCTCTAATTCCTATTGTACCAGGAAATTGTTGTTGATCCTATGCTGAAGATTCCCCCTGATGTTCTCTTCCTATCTGATGGACTACCTGCCCAATATTCATCGACGAAGCCTTGAAGCTTCAATCCCTCTATCTGTTTGTACCATAACCCATACTTTGTAGATCCCCTCAGATATCTTAACACATGCTTCCTCACCTTTTAAAAGAGCTTGGTAGGCTTAATCATAGCTTGACTAAGTTGGTTAACTACATAGCATATGTTTGGTCGTGTGCTCACAAAATGCATAAGTGAACCCACAAGTTGCTTGTAAACAGTAGCATCCTCCTTCCTCCAGTTTCCTCCAAGAGGGGTCTCCATGGGTTTGTTTCCCTCCATGTGGAACTTCCTCAGAATCTCCTTGGCATGCTTTCCCTGAGATACAAATAGCTCCCCATATCTTTGTCATATTTCCAAGGCAAGGAAATAGTGCAAGAGCCCCGTGTCCTTCATCTCAAACTCTCTTGCAAGATCCTCTTTGCAAGAATTTATGAGCTTCTCATCACCTCTCAGTATAATATCATCAACATAAAGTAGATTAACCAAAATCTTACCATAAACCACAATATGATATAGGTTTGCATCCACTTCACTCTTTGTGAATCCCAACCTAGTGAAATAGTTGTTGATCCTGGTGTACTAAGCACGGGGTGCTTGATTTAGCCCATACAGTGCTCTCTTGAGTTTGCACACAAGGTCTCAAAACCTTCTGGTTGCGCAATGTACACTTCTTCCTCAATAAATCCATTGAGAAAGGTTTTCTTTACATCCATGTGATGTATCTACTACCCCATCTACGTTGAGAGTGCAAGGATAGATCTAATCGATCCGTACCTTGCAACTGGTGAAAAATTCTCCTCGTAGTCAATCCCCTCTACCTGTGAGAATCTCCGGGCCACAAATCTAGCCTTGTATTTCTCCAATCTCCCATCGGCTACTTGCATCACCTTGTAGATCCACCTGGATCTAACCACTGACTTCCCCACTAGTCTTGGGACAACTTCCCATGCATTTTTTATGATCATGGAGTCATAATCCTCAACCATGGCATCAACCCATGTTGGTTGCTACACTTATTCCTCAAAAGAGGATGGTTATGTCACGTTACACTCACCCATAAGATCCATGTATCCAGTATACCTGTCTGGGGACCTTCTCTTCTTATGTGGTGATATGGGTGCACCTAAATTCTCTGTCACATCTACCATCAATCTGTCAGCCTCTCTGGTGTGCTTCCTATCATTTCTGGTGGAAGGCTCTGCATGAGTGGTTTCCACCAGTCCATGATCCTCTTCTTGTGGCTGCTTCACATCCTGAGGTTCATCCATTGGAACTAAGAGTTCCTCATCTGCATGCAAGTCAAGCTCCCTCTCAAGGGACAATCGCATGGCTTTCTCCTCATCAAATTTAACATCTCTACTAACAATTGTCATCATGTTAGCCACAAAATACACCTGATAGTTGTGGGGAGTATCAGTGTGCCCCATAAATATCCCAAAGTATGATGTTGGTTCTAGCTTCTTCCTAGCATCTTTGGTCACATGGAAATAGACAGATGAGCCAAAAATTTAAAATATGAAACATCTGGTTTCTTACCTGAAAAAAACTCCTTTGGTGTACTCATGCCAAGTATCCGATGAGGACTACGGTTATTCAAAAATACCAATGTGTTGCATGCCTCTGCCCATAGATGCAATGGTAGGCCCTAATCATGTAACATAGCTCGTGCTACTCCCACAATTTTTTTGTTCTTTCTTTCTATAACCCCATTCTGTTGTGGGTTATGAGGTGCAATCAATTCTCTTTGAACTCCTTCTTTGGCACAAAATTTCTTGAATTAATTAGAGATATAGTCACCACCATTGTCGCTTGTTAGAGCCTTCACCTTCTTCCCTGTATCTTTCTCTACTGGTGCTTTGAACTCACAAAACTTGGATAACGTCTGATCTTTCTTCTGCAGAAATAAGATCCAACACTTTCTAGAAAAATCGTCAACAAAAATCACATAATGCCTATTCTTTGTTGTGGAAGCTATAGAGAATGGTCCACACATGTCTGAGTGAATTCTCTCAAAGATTTATGCTGATTGGTTCTCCTTTTCATGAAAATTTTCCTTAGTATACATCCCCATGGTACATCCCTTACATGTGTCTATCTGTGCAAGAGTACCCTTTGGAAGACCTGTATAAATATGTTGCATGATCCTCAAAGCACTGTGGTGTAGATGGCCCAATATCCTATGCCATAACTCACCTGTATCCCGGCTCACCACCTTCCGTGATTTACTGCTCAATATTGTGCAACCATCTACATCAATTTTTTAGAGGTTCTTCACATGAACCCTAATCTTATTTACCTTTCCTATGGATTTTTGGTGAAGGAATGCCTTTCCTTCATTGAAAACCACATCATATCCAAGATCCTCCAACATAGAAAATTAAACTACATCCTTTTTCAAGCTTGGTACATGAATGACATATTTTAATATGAAAGGTTTACCTGACAGTCTCTAGAAAGTAACTGTACCAATCCCGAGAGTGCTATACCTCCCGTCATCACCCATCTCGATGTGCATCTGAAGATCCTTCTCCTCTAGGCTACTAAAGAGTTATTTGTTTCCCATCATGTGTAAATATACTCCACTCTCCAAGTACCACATATATCCCATCATAGCTGATGCCATGCATGTGATGAGAGAGAAATCCAACTCAAACCATGAGGTCAAAGCTTCACCCGTTGTAGCCCCCGAATCCTTCTTGTTGTTATTGTTCTTTTGTGTACAATCTGTGGCATGTGTCCATAATCATGAAAGTGAAAACATTTCACCTTTGACATGTCATGCTTCTTTCTTTCTTTGTCAGTCTCAGATTTGGAATGGGACTTCCTCCCCTTCCCCTTCTTTTCCTTACCAGCCAAGGCACAATTTTCCTCATCATCAGCCTTGGATTAGGATCCATCCCTGGTATTCCATTGAAACTCTTCTTGTACTAAATTTTACCATATTCGCTCCCAATCAGGTAACTTCTCCCTTCCATTCACAAAGTCCTAGTAACTATGCTAGCTCTTGGGAAGGCCTAGAAGTGCTAGTCTCACCAAGTCATCATTAGCTACAATAATCCCAACACTTCCAAGATCATCTCGACATTGAGTGAACTTGGTCAAGTATTTCTAGATTGTGTCGCCCTTATCCATTTTTATTTTCGTAAGCTTTTCCTTGAGTGCCAATTTTATTTCTTCACTATTTCTTTGAAACATAACTATCAAGGCCTTCCACATAGCATATGGAGTTTCCTTTCCATGGAGACTTGAGACAATATGATCTTGAACTCCCTCTAATAAGATCCTCCTCACCTTTGCTACCTTCTTCTAATATGCATCAAGAAGTTGGGCATTTGATGCTGCGGGCTTGGGAATATCATTATCTATGAATTACTTCAACCCATTATCCTCCAACACGTCCTCCAGCATGTCCTTCCATGCAATATAATTCAAAATTCCCTCCAGTGCATATTCGATTCTCAAGCCATTGAAATACATGTCAGTTCGCTTCTATATCCAAAAAAAGTATCTAGCGCTCTGATACCATGTATAAAATATCTAACACAATAATGATACCATGGATAAATTACACCAATGGTTTCAATCCAATCATGCAATGTACTAAAACAATATATTGAACCCTTATACAATATTTGCAGAATATAAATCATGATTGCTCAATCACATGCAAGTAAGAGAAAGAAGTAAATCAATCGCATAACACAATATTTTCCGGGGGAAAGAAATTGCTCAAAACCCCTACATATTTATTTTATAATCAACCAAGGAATCATGAAACAATACAATGCATGTATGCTCACCACAACCTCATACACTTTACCAATTGTCTCACACTGATCTAGGCAAAATTGGACCAATACATAGCCAATTTCTTGTCTACCCTCAACCTGCCTTGCTCACATAATCCTTCGGAAAAATAATTCCTATTAAATAGGAATTCCAACCTTCCTTTCCTACATAATCCATCATGGGCTTCCTGTGGCTTTATAACTGCACCTGGGCAGTTTGCTAAAAATACAACTAATAGTTTACATGCCTTTAACCTTTGTCTCAACTGGGTCTCCATCAGAGTTGACATGAATGCAACTATTAATAGTGAATCATCAGTTACTTGGTAGATCACTAATTGTGAATTAAATATATTTTAGTTCGCTTGATCTTCCACTAGCTCATCAATCAGTTAGAACCAGTTAAACTGATTTTAACTCAATTAATTTGAGTTAACTGATTGCACTCACACTAGTACTAGTGCTACAACTGCAACTAGACCCTGTAAATAATAGAATCACTCTACATGCCTATCCTTTAACCCTAAACTCAAAATTATTGAGCTATCTAATTCTATCACACTTATTTAACTATTACAAGTTGTTATGAGATAAGACTACAATTTCTTTTCCAAATTATTTAAAAATTGGTTTCCCACATTCTCACTAATGTGTGACTGAATTTCTCACTCATGTGTGACCATGAATCCCACACTAGAATATGGTGCATTTTCTTGTTTAATTTTAACAATATAGAGGATTTATTCCTTTCTATTCTTTATTTACCTGCTTATTTTATATGGTGGAATTCTCCAAGTCTTTAATAATGTATACCCTAATTCTGGGTTTGCATTTCCTTTTGTCAAGAAATCGAATATAAATAAAAAAAATTGTGTTGTGGATGACACTGCCTCATAGGCTTGAATAACTTGGTTTTATGTTTCTTGTACTTAATATAATGTTTCTTATTTGATTATTCACATGGTGAGGTCAAAGTTATCAACGATGGGAGATATAGTCAACATGCCTTTTTGGCATTGGAATAATTATACGATCTACATTTTAATCCATAATAGATTCCTGGTATTAGTGAGGCTAGTTTGAAGCATAAATTCTTTGCTCAAAATAGAAGAAAATGTGGACTTTGTGCTTTTTAAATTATATTAAAGGCCAAGTATGGGAAGAGGTTCAATTTCCATGGATAAAACCAAATTGTAATGGTGGGACTTTAGGTGTTGTGATATGTCAATGGAAACACTTATATGTGTTAATTAGTCTTTGACTCTATATTGTGATGAATATATATTGAAACATAATGCAATGCCAAAGTTTATTCCCTAGTATTATGAATATAAAGGCATACTAATATCCTACACACACACACACACATAGATATGTGTGTGTGTGTGTGTGTGTGTGTGTGTGCATATATAATTATTATGTTGAATCAACCATTGTGTATGAACCTACAAGGGGAATTTTTAATTAAAATGTGTGTTTGTATGGCTCTCATGCATACTTATGAGCACATATCTATATATTGGTTCTAGTATGTATAATAACACAACCTATATGCCATCTTATTGTTTATAATAAAATTGGGTAAGTGACCACATGCGCTTGAAGGAAATCACCTTGGTCATTTTTATTATTATCATCCTTAAATATGGACTTTAGTGTGTGTCAAATTTGGTGAGGGAAACACTAATTTTTTTATCTTTATCTACCTTGGGAGATATCTCACCGTAAGCATGGTATTTAATGACCCATTAAGCTACTTGACTTCACTAGTAACATGAGCACCCAATAGATTTCTCAAGAACTAGTTAATGTAACTTTCTACTATGGTGTAATCATTACCCTAATCTGTGTTACTGGTGATTGATTCCACTACCATAGGGATACTAATTTAATATAACAAAGGTTGGACTTAAGAATCATGCTCTAGTTGGCCCATTCAGTTACATTCTTATTAAACTAGGCATGAACATTGTGTCTTTAGTCATGTAACAATATCCCATAACTTCAGTTTGTGACCATTGAGTTAAATGGTCAGAATTCAGGGTTGACATTATGGTTATTAATTTCCTCAAATGTCAGTGCAGAGATGAGGTTGACCTCATGTGAGCTCCAAGGGGTCGGAAGGTCAGGGTTGGGCCTAAGACAATGAAATCGATAGTTGCTAGTGGAAGCATAGGCCGACCTTCAACTCAAAGTTCTATGAGCTACACTAACCACGAGATAGAATTTAGATGATATATGTGTGTGTGTGTGTGTGTGTGTGTGTGTGTGTGTGTGTGTGTGTGTGTTGTGTTTCTGTTGCTATGGAGTACCAAAAACACTTCCCTTGGAGTTGGTTGTTGTTAATGGGAAACTTAAACAAAAAATCATGGAAACAATGGAAGCAATTCATACATAAACATAGACTAAGAAAAATTATGCTGGGTAGCACAAATAATAAATCTTAATGAAGCATTAGGAAAAGGACTCCCTTTATTAACAGTTGAAAGTAGAATAGATACAATAGATGAATTCCAGACACTAGGAGAGAATTGTTTAAGAAATGGTGCTAAAAAATAATCAATAAGGAATTTTATTTCTTCAATATCCTTGCAAGCTTCCTCTCTCTCTCTCAAACAAGTGTGAAGACTCTCTCAATGGTGAAATCCTCTTCTCTATGAAGTGTCGTATTGTTGTGGAGAAAGTTTTCTATCATAAAAATGTTTTACTTCTTGCTTTGAGTCTTTCAATCACCTGCTTATATAGAATTTTTAATTCCTCTTTCCTCACTTGGTCCATTAATGAGAAAATGACTTATGAGTAGGACAATATGATCCCTTGGGCACTGCATATCTCCAATTGGAACTCAAAATTGTTTTTCTTTTAATGGTACATGTTTGGGAATCCTAATTCAGAGTGTGTGAACTAGTCTTGGGTTGCTGACTCAGATTTTTGTTCAACTATAGGGTCACTAATTTAATTATTTGGATGATCTGCGTGGGTAGAATTTATAATTGAACCCTTTGGAAAAATTTATATGTATTTATTTATGTTTTCAACTGGTAGATCTTCACTTGTACGCTATGTTGGATGATTCCGTATGTCATCTAGATTATACAAATGTGTGTATGATTTTTTCATGTTAACAATATCCCCTTGATGTATCAGGTTAGGAGAAAATGTACAGTTGAAATACATCGCATTTTTCTATTTTATCCAAGAGTCTGATCAACATATTTGAGAGATAAAGTAACTTACTGTGGATATGAATAGAGAAAATCCCTGATTGAGAATTAAAGATAACCATGCTCTGGAGAAAGTGAAATAAAAAATGTCTGTGTGAGGCAATAATGTCACATGCTCATTATGATAACTAATGATCATACAGGAAATGTTCCTTCCAAGTCAACATTTATGTAGTTGGCATATTGATGGCTGATAATGATAATTGCTTACGCCCTCACAAGCGGTTCTCAAAAATTGATTGAAATTGGTTCCCCCATGTATCAAAAGTGAATCACTGTTGAATGAGGTGCTAAAGGATGTATGGGTCTTTGACTCTGGGAACCTATCAAGCATCAAATTGTAATCACTACTAAATGAGGTGAGAAAGGATGTATGAGTCTTCTGCTACATGAGATAACTGCAATGGTCACAAGGTACGGTTCTACCCTGACATGATAAACTATGTTGGTGTCGAATGTCAGGGATATTGATGACATCAGTAGGAAAGAGTGAGTCCCACGTTTCCACCCAAGGATTTCTTGTGAGGGGGGGAGCATCCAAGGTACAACTTTGACCCTTGAAGATGGGTGTTGAAGCCGAAAGGAAATAAGCTCCAACCACCTAAAATAATAATTCGTGAAATCATACTGAAGGAACAAAGATGATTGTAGTATGGTGGGTAATAATAATGAGGATTGATGGTATGGGTGGATACGATAAAATTCCCAAGTTTGGAGAAGTAATGAGAGTGGTGGAAGGAAAAACAATTTTCCTGAGGAAATTCCCTCAGATTCGGTAGGATATCTAAGGTGGGTATAGCATGTTTTGAGTGGCATGATGAATGATGAAAGAAAGTGGATCATGGTTTGGTGATGAAAGAGAGCTCCAAACAAGGGAAACTAGGGACTATCGCTAGGTAACTTGACATGAAAATATGGGTGAGAGTTATTTTACTTTAAAAAAAATTGTACACTTTCCAAAAGAAAGATAAATTGATTTGGGATGTTGTTGATGGTGTTGGACCGGCCAAAATTCAGGGGATCTCCCCGATAAGAATTCCAAACTAGATCTCAAATCATTTGGAATAGGAGTCCTAATAGTGGGGTGTTAATGATCTACCATGGGTGCAAATACGCATAGATTGGTGCACAATGCCTTTGGTGAAAATGAGTGTGTGACCCTGTGGAAAGTCAAGTGCGATGCATGAAGGTTCCAACACATGAAGGGGAAAGGAAGTGTGTCCCTTAGAAGTATGTATTATTACGTACCTTGGAAGTAACACATGAGCATGGTGACATCACACGAACTAACAAGCAGAATAGTCCACAAGTTAAGGTGGCGAATTAATACATAAACACGCATCCAACAAGATTCATACAAATGCAAGAAAAATAGTTCATAAGGATATGCGTAAATTAAACAACATATATTGCAAATACAACAAGAATAGTCATACTATATCCACAACATATGCATGAAAGCGTGTTGACTCTGAGTTTTATTAAAAGTGATAGTTCCAATCATACATACACCATTGAAAAACCACTAGCCCCAATAGTTGAAGGTTAAATTCAACAACTCCTCCTTCTCCAAAGAAGTGTACTCCCTCTACACTATAGATCATCCAACACTCTCAAAAAACTCCCAATATTTTCCTAATCCTAAGCCTATCCAAAATCTTGGCTCCCAAAATCCCTTTACATGAGTTATGAGGACATATTTATAACAAAGGGGATGGCTCTTCACATTCCCCTTTGTGACTCTCGAACTCCCCTCACAACTCTTCAATTTATTTAAAAAATGACACATTAAATTACATCATGACTCTTCACATTCCAATATTGACACTTGGAATTTCACTTTTACAAATAATTACCAATAATATTACATTTTCCACTCATACCCATATGAGACAAAATAGGTTAGAGACAAATTGACAGCCTAACAAGACAACACTATGATGCTTGAGTTTGGGTAAACTCTAGCTCAATAACTTATACTTGATGCTTCTTACCCACTTATTGATGCCAAGCTTGGTGCTGTGTAATGACATCCCAAACTGCGTGATGGTGTCTAGTTGGAAGTGGACTCTAGCCTCCATAGCATCCAGGTACAGTCATTTGGAACCAATCTTAACTTCTTTCTCAAGCAGGTGCAGCATTGTTCTGATGTGGATATGACCCTCGATGTAGTTTTCCATTTTTTGTCTGTTCAGCTCCAAATCCTCCTTGGTAGAAATTTGTTTTAGCTGCTCCAGGTACTCTTTGATCTCCAACTTGACTTGATGTTTGTGTTTAGATTCGGTGAGTGAGCTGACTAATGGGATCTTATGGGTTGTTACCATGAAAGCCATATTGTTGTATAACTATACATATAAGGCCTGAATATCCCCAATGAATGAGGCAATCTTCTTGTTGTTCTAAATCAACATTCGAGCTCTTTATTTCTCCAGCTCTGCTCGCATCTTCATATTATTTACCAACTTAAGCAATGATCCTTTATATTTCATTGTCCATTCTTGCACAATGGTGATGGAAGCTTGCAAATTATCAAGGATTTTGAAAATTTGTTTTCTTTGCTACTGCAAGCCATGAAAGCAGAAAACTACCTTATGTACATTCAAGATCTCCTCACAAGGTCCCGCATGGTCCCTCCAAGTGTTGATACTTCTCCAACTATCACTCCTCTCATTTCGTCCAAGTAGACCTGTGTAGAAGCTGCATTTTGTGTTGATGCGCAGAGTTGTTCTATATCTTTCCAGACAACCTGTAAATTATGTACCAATCACTTATTCTCAGCCATAAAATATTGAGTGTTTGATCTCACTGCACCTGCGAAGGGCAAGTTGGCTTCGACAATGAAATTTGGATTCTTCCTGGTGTCCTCCACTATCACCCTTTCTTTAACAAATAAATGTCATGCATGATCATTTGGAAAATTATTTCTCCATGTTTATACAATATTATTTTATAACTCATCAAATGACATATTGTACAGATTGATTACGATATTATAATCAAGAGGAACAACATCCCCTTCCTTTCTCAGGGCTGGATCTCCCACTAGAGGTGGTGGAGACTAAACGGTGACCAGTGGTGCACTTGGTATCAGGTCAACATCTTCATTCTATTCCTCTTGTTCCATCTCCATATCTTTAACTTCAACCTAGTGCTCAATCTGTTGAGCAAGCTCTCGATTCTACATCTATTCAGCTTCCTCCTTGGTTGTTTCACTACAAGGAAAATACCCTATAGCGGATGTTTTTGAAGAACCCCACAGAAAAATACCCCATACATCCATTTCTAGCAGAGGGTTTTGCGGATGTTTTCCGCTCGGTGCACTTATCATTAAACATCTCACCAGTGCTCTTGAAACTCAAAAGCACCAGTGCACACGAAACATTGGCACACCAGACACTATGCACTCTGTACACACCCGCCTAGTGTGTCATATTATTGTAGAGCAGCGATGCTTCACAACTCTTCCACGCCGGTTCATTATAAAACACTGCGCCAAAACACAAACCAACTGGTGCATTCATAATAAACAGAACTGGTGTGCCTATAAACCACGCGCACCAGAAAAGGGTAAAATAAAGAAAAAAATTACGGCAAAAAACTCGGATAATTCATTTTTCAGTGCTCCTAAGCTCTCAATTACCAGTGCACTCTACCATAGAAAGCCTCGGTGCACACAAAACATTGGCACATCGGACACCGTGCGCAACGTACACACCCGCCCGGGGCATCCTATTACGGTAACCCACTGGTGCTTCACAACTCTTCCGTGTCGGTGCATCATAAAACACTGCGCCAAAACAGAAACGTGTCGGTGCGTTCTTATCCAAGAGCACCGATGCACCTATAAAACGCACGCACTGGAATAGCATTAAAAAAAAAAAAATTACGGCCAAAAAATTGGTGCTTTACGACTATTTTGCACTAGTGTTTTATGAATATTCTTCCCTGGTGCATCATCAAAACATCGCGCCAAAACCGAAACATCTCGGTGCGGTGTTAGGGAACCGCCCCGATGCATCATAAACAACGCGCCAAATCTGACACCGCCTGGTGTGGTTGTAAGTAAGTGTACCGGTGCGCCTATAAAACTCCGCGCACTAGAACAGGGTTAAATAAAAAAATAATTACAGCCAAAAAACCGCATTTTTCACTTTCCTCAGTGCTCTAGAGCTCTCAAGCACCGGTGCCATTTCCCCTTCTCTGAGCCACCCTGACATTGGTGCTCCCATTGCACCCATTGCATGCACTGCTGCTGCGCATTGGCCCCCAATCTCCAGCTTGCATTTTGAAAAACGGTGGGAAAATTTTCTTTTGCAAATTCTACAGCCAATATGCCTCCTCGACGGTGAAATGTACAAGTATTTTTCTAGTTTTTCCATAATTAAGATTTTTAGCGGATTATAATTTGAAATAACCATTAAAAAAGAAAAAATAAAAATTGTCGCACAGTGCGCCCAAGTCGTTTGGCTCACACCGAATAACGGTGCTGCCCGTAAAATTTACAGGCTGCACCACCACCGGTGCTAACGGTATCTACACTGTTTCCGAGGCGGTACTGAAAGGCACCCCACATTATTTTAAAGTAAAAAAATAAAATGCGGTGCGCTCATTTAGCCAGGCGCACCATTGACCATGGGAATAGCAGTGCGGTGTGTTGACAGAATTATTCGCCCCGGTGTCTCTCAGCGCACCGCATTCGACATTCCGAAAGGGTCAACGGTGCTGCCGGGTAAAAGAATGCACCGTCGTATGTAATTGTCAAGAAGTCGATGTGCTAACATGACTATACACTCCGGGGCATATATTCCAGTTAGCGCACCGCTATTCTGACATCAGATATAGTCAACGGTGCTTGAAAAAATTTCAGTTGCACTGAGGCCGGTGCATTGTATTTCATTTGGGGCACTGCCACTGGTGTGCTACAAACAGAAGTTGCACCGGAACCGGTGCATGACTGTTTTTGTGGCGCACCGACTAGTTTGGTTTTTTTTTCAAAAAATATATATATATATGTATATTCCTAAATACATGTCTGTTTAAAAAATATATATTATTTAATATGTCAATGATTCAGAGAGAAGAGGAGGAACAGTAGCAACAACAGGCAGAATATTATGACATGATCTGCCAGTGGGAAGCATGAGAGAGGGAGAGAGATGCATACCCTCACCCTATTACAGCAGATACCCAGGGGATCCTAAGTTAGGTATGCCTCCTCAAGTTATATGAGGCGGCTACTTCCCTAAAGGCCCATAGTGTGTTTTTAAGATATCTTATCCGCAGGTGGAATGCCCACCGATAGGCTTTCCAGGTTGGTTCTGACCAGTGGTACACACCCACTGAGGAGGATATTTATTTTATTACAGGACTACCGAGGAGAGGGGTGGATTTTCCCTCATTCCCAGAGGTTCTAGCTGGTTGTGTAGTAGGGATTCAACTAGTTTACTCCCAGAGATACATCGGAGCACATGTACTGTCTCCTTCATATTTTCAGGTACCTGGAGGTCAGTTACGTATAGGTACATTTGGTAGACAGGATGTGTAGTGCCTCTCACTTATCATTTTGACCATTTCGCATAACACCAGTTATGGACAACACATTAGTTGATCACATTTATATTATGTTGATTCTTTAGTACAGGAGCCACGACTTTTCAAGTGGTCTGCCATTTTTTTGCGGCAGTTTTGTACGGCCTTAGATAGATGTCGTGCTCATGCACAAGAGAGGGTCAACTTCTATTTTTCTTCAGAGCTGTCTTGTTTATTTTTTGAGAGGTTTCCAGAGATGAGGCATAGTTTTGTTCAATAGCCTCGTAGGTTGATGTTGGAGGCCCAGATGCACATGTGGGGGAAGATGATGCCCAAGAGGGGAGATACTATGTTTCCAACCAGGATATCGCATGATGCACTAGACTTACTAGCCAATGTTAACGATCAACTGCATCCCTTCATTATGGTCCCATGTCCTTATGCTGGACTAGATTGGCGAGGGTGTGCCAACATCCTCTTCACAGATGATGAGCCGCTAGATGATAGAGGTAATATTACTATTTTATTTATATTTATTCTAACATGTTCTTTAACTTGTTTTTATTAAATTGTGTAATGAAATTGTCTAATTATTGTTGTGTACTTGTATATATTTTGTAGAAATTGGCTCTTTTTATGGCGAGGAGATGCCGGAACCACCACATGATCCAGGTGTGGATCCTAATAACGATCAGGACATGGCTGATGCCAAGGATCATGATTAGGATGAGGCCGGTGCAAAGAGAAATCCTCCTACAGGTGCACTGGTACCGCATTTTTCTATACGTGGTCAACTTGAGACTAGATATAGGATGGAGTTGGGCAAGCAACTCAGTGCATTGATTGTTGAGGTGGGCATCAGGCCCGCTCATTACAGAGACATACAGGCTAATGATAGGCTATTAAGGATGTGGAGAGGCATGCCGCGTGACATGTACAACCTGATGCGGCATGTCGTAGGAGCTACGACAGTTGTTATGCGACTGAGGAGGATTTTTGCAAGTTATAGGCATAGTCGAGCCGCGACACGTGATGGATAGTTCGTGAGCAGTGGCTCATCATCTCATGATTGTTCACCTCGTGTTGCGCCTGATGAGCATGAGGCTCCACTAGCATCATCTATAAGTCATCATGGAGATGAGGCTGGACCATCGGCCACATCCAGTCAGCATCCTGCAGCATCCATTAGTACTATTCATGATCATAAGCAGGTTGGACCATCGACCATTGAGCCTGCACTATTGACTGAGCAGGCCTCCACTAATACTACTTATATTGATGTTGTACTACCACCAGCTGATGCATCCATCAATACTAGTCATGATCATGATCAGGCTCGACCATCGACCGTCGAGGCTGCACCATTTACTGAGCAGGCCTCCACTTGTACTTCTATTGATGTTGTACTACCACCAGCTGATCCATGACATTTATATTACAGTTGTATATTTTTAACATTATTCAGTTACATATATATATATATATATATATATATATATATATATATATATATATATATATATATATATATATAGTCCATGTATTTTATGTTCATGTTGCAGTCGTACTTAATTTACATTTTGGTGATCATTATGATGTGCATATTGTTAGGTCATGTTAGATATGTTCATTTAATTTTTAGCTTGCAGATAGATATGTATATGTGATAGCATGAGTTATTTGACATGAGATGTATATTTTATGTTTGTGTTGTGATGATGTTAATATATAATGTTAATTTGATGTTTGAATGTGTTCTTTAGTCGAATATGATGTTTGTACGATGATTATCATGATCGTGATGATTTTTATTAATTAATTTAATATTAAATGACCATGATATTTATTAAATATTATGTCGTGATTGTAATTGAAATTGAAATTTTAATTGTATGTAAAATTGTAAAATTGTATTTGTATTTGTAATTGTAATTTTAACTATAATTGTATGTAAACTATTTAATGTAAAATTTTAATTGTAATTGTAATATTTAATTTATTGTGAAATGATTGTAATTGTAATTTTAATTCTAATTGTATGTAAAATATTTGTAAAATTTTAATTATATTAATGTGAAAATTTTAATTGTATTAATGTGAAATTATTTTATTAAAATATTTAAATTTGGAAATTTGCAAATAATTGTAAAATAACAAATCTAGAATAATATGAATTTTTATAGCATAAAGTTTAGAAAATAATGAAAATAAATTCATGTACTTTAGAATTATCATTATTTTATTATGATCTTACTTACAAAAAAAAAGAACTTTATACAGTCCGGTGCGCTTATCATCATAACACGCACCGGTGCATCATATTACTCAAACACACCAGTGCTTCACAACTCTTCCACACCAGTCACGAATAAACACAAATAATAAAAGCACAACTCTATTTTCTTTTAAGTGAAAAAAAAAGCGGCAATTTGAAAAATGGGCGGAAAAATATTTTTGAAAATCTAATTTCATAAAATAATTCTTTAAATACTAAACACTTTTCATTATTTCACTATTTTTGCTAAACGTTTTAGCCATATATTTGCAGGAGACAAACCTGGAGCAAGAGAGCACAAGGGCACTATGGAGCAGTGAAATACGTTCGAACATAAGTATTCAGACAATTATAAACCATACCTCTAGTGATTCAAACCATGTATTATAGAATTTAAAACCATCTCGTGATTAAATTTGATTATTTTTTTTACTTTTTCTGTAGTTTTTTTACTTTTTCTACAGTTTTATCCATTTTTACCCTAAACCCTTCATTTTTTTTGTTTTTTCCCTTTATTCTCCCTGTTTCCGTGATTTCAGAATTATGGTTTTTCATTTTATATTGGCATCCAACCCATGGGATGACTTGAATAGTCGGATCCCAATCCATTTGGCCATTGAGTGAATTTTTAGAAAAAATGGATTTTTCTTTATCGGTATGCCCTGCGTACCCTAGCGCATCGGTGCACTGTATTATACAGCACGCCGCGCAAGTACTATGTAATAAAAAAATTGAAAACAAATTTTCTAAATCAGTGTGCCATATCTGAAATAGGGCACTGATGCTCCATTTTATGAGGATAGCACCGTACAGTCTATAATACTATTTTTTCGGTGTGTTTATAATACCCCACGCACCGTACGGTCTGTTATATTGTTTTGCGGTGCATTTTTAATACCCCCACGCACCGGCCACGGTGCGTACCTCATGAAAGGTGCACCAGTGTCTTGAGATTTATTTTGTACCTGAAAAGTTGAGAATTTATTTATAAATATATTAATGAATGATATGGTATAGGTTTCAGATTGATAAAGAAATGACTAACAAGAGATCAAGTAACAAAAATACTGATAACACATCAAGAAAAGCAAAAAAGGCAAGTTCTTTGTAAACTCTTTATAAAAAATATTATATTTGAACTATATGTAAGTTTAACTAATATGTATTATTTACTGTGTATCATGCAAAACCACAAAATGACGAAGCTCGATATGATTATTTCTTATCTAGGACCAGAAGAGTGTAAAATCTTAATGGAAAAATCGCAAAAGGATGAATCAGGTGAATAAAATAATACTATCGATCCAATATGAGTTTCTTTTTTTAATGATCATTAATAATATACTTAAAATTATTAGATAACATGTGTCAAACAATCTATTAATTCACATCTGTTTGATGTTCTACAGGGACCAACAACTCAGAAAAGGAATTTTGTTCTAAGAAAAGAAAAAAAATTGAACATGCAAATGAAAATGAATTGCTCCTTAGCTCATCTGGAGTGGTGCTAGAAGTTAATGAAAGGGGGGGAAATTTTACAAAAGTTTGAGGGATCTAGTGGAACGAATGTATAGATGTTCTTTCCACTTATAATACAAAAATCAATCCAATGATTCCAAGAACTAAATTTTATCTAAACTACAGGAAGAATTTCCAGATAATCGGTCAATGAGACATGTGAGACTTTTAATAGAAAAAACGTACAACAACAAAAAAGAAGGAATGAAAAAGTAATATTCCTTTGAATGTTTGTCTATAATTATTTATAAATATTACTTTTGTTATATTTAATTTTCATATATCAATATAAAAATTAAATATTTTATTGTCATGTTACATTTTCAGGAAGATTATGAAAATCTCAAAATATGAATGAGCTGATATCAGGTATATGCCAATAGGAATGTCCAAAAAGGTGTACAAGGAGATGGTCAAAGAAATGGACAAAATTGCATCGCAAGAGGATCCATCTCAACAACAACGTGCTTCAAATGTAATATGTAATCATTGAATTTTTTGATCATTAGGTACAATAAATAAACAATTTAGCATTAAATATTAATTTTCAAGAATTTTCTTGCAGAAAATAAAAGAAAAGGGAACTCATTCAGTACATAAAACAGGACGAAAAGGAAGAAAAGGGTTGATCTCTAAGTTTGTGAGTAATCGTTACTTCCTTATAACAACTTAACTAGATTTCATTTTTGTATTTTTTAAATTATTTTACAAAAATCATCATTCAATGTCTTCAAACAGGTGCTAACATACAAAGAAGAACCATTAGACGAATTGATTGGAATTGGGTTAAATATGGGTTGTGAGTATATGTTGGCATATCAGAAATTAATTGTGGAATTTTTAAGCATCTATCGACCTTGTTTTACTTAGCTCCATCTATAAATAATAGAACAAAAACATATTCTATATTAAACATATGATTTGTTATAGGGTATAAAAATTGCAGGAAACAAAGTATGGAACTGCGCCAACAGATGAAATTTTGAAAGATGGCATGGTACATGGTTTTGAAAAAATGTGTATAGTTTATGAGTCAATTGTTGCTATGGTACGTCATTTTTCTTTTCGATTTACATTGATGTATATTTTTTGATATTTCATTATTC
This sequence comes from Pinus albicaulis, assembly GCA_034641835.2. Classification (NCBI taxonomy): domain Eukaryota; kingdom Viridiplantae; phylum Streptophyta; class Pinopsida; order Pinales; family Pinaceae; genus Pinus; species Pinus albicaulis. The sequence goes on along the minus strand of CM076584.1, from coordinate 898,238,405 downwards.
TCACAAATGTATATACACTCATTTCATTTTATTTTTATGTTTGTAGATGGAAGGTGAAGAAGAAGAAAACAATCAACACCGTGAACAAAACATTCCTGAAAATAACCCAAGTCATGGAAGTAGCTCTAGCAGTGACAACAGTTTAAGTGAAGAATAATGATCACTATGTTTGGATATCAAAGCAAGGCGTTTTATTTTTTGAAATATATATGTCTGTGAAATCAGACATTTTGTTTAATGTAATGGGCATAGTGTCCCAATTGAAAGACAAAGGGATACCAATAACTGTCCCATTTTGTATGATAAAGATTTTCTTCTATATATATAATCATAAAATATGTTTTAATTTATTCTATTGCATTCTCCATTATCACTATTGCGTTCTCCATTGTCATTCTCAAATGCACTAATAAAAATTTAATTCATATGAATAATGTTATAAGATATATATGTGTTGACTTTTGATGAATAATGATTTTTAAAAAACCACAATAATTATGATATGATATAACAAATTAATCCAAACATCACATTCAAATGCATTAATAAAAATGTAATTAATATGAATATTGTTATAAGATGTGTCGAATTTTGATGAATAATTAATTTAAAACAATCAAAATAATTGGACTGTCACAGGTCGATGTTTCTAAAAAATACAAAATGAAAACTGGTGCGTGTCAGTAACTGTACACTAGTGTGTTTATGTGTCTATACGCACCAGTGTCGTTGTACGATCTATCGGCACCACACAAATACTGATACCAGTTATAAATATCAGTGCGTTTGTGTGATACTGTGCACCTGATCATTTACGTATCTATAAGCACCGGTGCATTTTTACGATCTATGGGCACTGCACGAATACCCATACCAATTATAAATCTCGGTGCCTTTCTGTGATATAGCGCACCGGTGCGTTTATATAAGTATACGCACCGGTGCGTTGGTACGACCTATGGGCACCGCACAAATCATAAGACCAATTAGAATGGCCCCGTGCATTGTATGACCAACACTACGCTCGGTGTGGTTTTACACCTAAACATCCCGGTGCATTGGACTGAGACCGCCCCAGGGTGCCGTTTGCATGTATGCACTTGTGCATTAAAGCCAGAGTAGCACACCGATGAAAAAAACATCTGTAATAACCTCTGGCCACCCATTTTTTTTAGTTATGTTGAATTTCCATTAAAAGCTCTGCCAAAACCTCTGTAACCATAAACGAATGTTGTAGAAAATGTTTTTTTGACAATTTTGGCCAATTTTATAACACTAATAGCCTCCTTGATAACCTCTGCTAGAGGGTATTTTCCTTGTAGTGTTGGTTGCTTCCGTTCCTGCACTTCAACCTGTATGGGAATTGTTTCTCCTACTATTGTGCCTTTCCTTTCTTCTTATTCCTGCTTCTACTTCTCTTCTTGTTCTTTCCTCCTATGCTCCTCTTATTCTTTCAACTTCTATTTTGCTTCCTGCAACTTTAGTTCTGCTTCCTGCAACCTCTCCTTTTCTCTCTTCCTCCCCTTTTCTCTTTTTTTCATTTGCTTCCTCTTCACTTAATTGATAAAGCTTCTTTCATAAGGATATGATCCACTTTCATCTTGCAACTTTTTTCTTCCCCTAGACTGTCATAAATATTTCTCCTTCCCTTGTCCTACATGGTATTTCTTCCTTCTACTTTTTGTTTCTTCCGGATTTTTTGTCCTCTATGGAGTAGATCGTGAAGTCCCTCAGAAATTGACAGGCTCACAAATTTTGGAGGCATTGTATAGATTCCTCCAAGGGTCCTCCTCTGGCCAATGAAATTCCCTGCTGACCCAATTGTAGTAGATTCTCGCATAGTGGTCTTTACAAATTCCCCTCGGATCATACATATTGAAGTATTTTGTACCGAACTCAAAGTTTCCCATGGATTTTGCTTTGTTATTTTCTACTTTGAGATTATTAATATGGTATAATCCAATCTGCAAAGGAATAATGGACCATGGGAATTTTTTATTCATGCAGAGTGTTTTTGACAACCTCGTGGTGAGATGATATGACACTTCTTGAATGGAAAACTTGTCGATGGCGTACCTTGGAAAAATATGCGGTGGCTTATGTCAACCAAACACTCTAAGAAGTGTGCCATCCGGTAAAGAAAACCAATCTTTGATCTCTTGTATTGCCTCCATTGCTCCTCGTGACATGCAAGGTGGGTCTTGTTCAAAGAATATCTTGTATAGTAGCATGATGAAATGATCACTTAACTATTCTATAACTCCTTTATGGATGCAATCCGAAAGAAGCTTACAATAAATATGCACAACATGTTCTCATGGTGTCCATGTCCAATTCATGCCAGGAAACTGATTATGTGGACAAATTGCATTGAGTAAGTATGCAGACATATAAAACCTTGCTTTCTCTCCCTTTAGAGGATCCTGAGCTTGTGCTACATGGGCTCTCAACTAATGAGCCAAAATATCTCACCACTTGAATGGCTTCCCTTCGTTCACTACCTAGTTCAATAATATTTCCCACCCTTCAGGAAAGGTCTCTGTGCTCTGCTACCCGTAGATTCTGCAAGATAAGATAACCAAGAGATGGTAGACCTTGTCTTGTATGAATGCGTGGTTATATGTTGAAACTTCGATGGATCTTTCACCCAGCCTTTGATAATATCTCTCATGTTCACATAGCTCTTGGTGGCATAGAAGTATGAGTCCATGATATTTGCTGGTTGAAGAAGATGATATATGTGATGATAATATTCCGTCCGAAAGGTAGCAAGCTTCTTCTCGCCGGTGTTGCTCAATGTCGTGGTCTTCTCATCAATGTGTGACACAATCCAACTTATGACATCTGCACAAAAGAAGACTGGATATGTGCATGAAACTTTATGTAGTCCTAACTACTGGATGTTAAGATAAACCTGTCTATCCTCTAGATTTTCCTTGAGGCTCTTTGATGAAATATCTTCATTCACTTTCAGCCACGTTAGTGTTGACTCCTTTTCTATAAAAATTTGAGTTTCCACATATACTAGAAATTTTACTGGTGCTTTGTCAACTGCTTCCCCAGTACTGCTTGCAGTGGCCTCTTTTGAGAAATATCTCTTTGGTGCCATGGTAACAATGATTGTTGGAGAGAAGTGCTCAACAATTGTGGTACCATGGGACATAAAGCACACTCATGGAAAGCAAGCATCAGTCTTTAACAAATCTACCTTCAAAGCATGATCAAGAAGCAAACTAGGAAACTGATGAGAGGGATTGCTCAGTTTTCAACAACAAGGGAGAATGGCTAACTATGGGAACTATACACTATTCATTCCTAGCAACCAAGAGTGAATCACGAGGCTTGAGACTGCACAATGCATAGTTCAACTTGTGAAATTAACTGGGAGAGATTGTGCATTACGTAGTCTCAATAGCCGAGGAAACATACTAAGCCCTAGAACTACGCAATGTGAAGTTAGGCCAGCCTGAACTGCACACTGCATAGTTCCAGAGGCCAAGCTCTTGACTTGATCCTTAGGATTGTGTAGTGCCCAGTTGGGAAAAGTGAAAATCAGCCAAGGAAAGTGAAGATCTTCCTGGTGGAAGTGTGGCTAGGAAATCATATTAGTGTACTACCTACCCTGGTTGAACTATGATAGGAAATCATATTAATTCGCTCCATCACAGAAGAAAGCTCTAAGAGATCATTTGTGTGACATTGTGTTCCCATTTTAAGGAAATGAAAATATTGTTGGAGTCATCAATATCCCTACCACATAATTTCTATTCATATGAATAACTACAAATTTTAATGGATAAGAAATATCATAAAATGATATAAGGCATCTGCTGGATGTCGGAAAGTGATGAAATGTAATTTACAATTATGAAAATGAAAAAAAAAAATTTCAACTAACAAAATAATATATAATGAATAAATTATTTTTAATATAACTTTCAAAATTAAATGTGTTAACTATTTTTTAATTTAACAAAGTATTATATTCAATCATCAAACTCTCAATAATTTTCTCAAAATCAATTATACTTAAAAATAAAAATCAATTTAGATATGTCGTCACACCAAAAAAAAGTCAACAAGGCCACAGATAGAGTGCATTGTCTAGGTGGTTTATCAAATTTCTTGGGAAACACTTAAGTATTTTATTAGCCTCCAAGGCAAGGACTTGATGTTTTATCAACACATTTCAAATAGCACCTAATTGTCTCAGCCTACAAAATGGTTTATCAGCCTTGCAACAAGCACCTTAGTGGTTTATTGACTTATTCAATAAGCTCTAATCATTTTATCAACTCTCTAGAAAACACATAGATGCTTATCAACTTAATTAGAAAACATTAAGTGAGTCAATTTCTCCACTGATTCTTCACTAGCCAATCCAACACCAACATACAATCACTAACCACACTAAATTTATAGGGAACGAAGTCCCAACATAGAGAATTATATATAAGCTATTAATTCTCCAATATAATGCTCCAACGCTCCTTCTCCTTCATTTTCTTCTCTTTGTGATCTCCCATTGCTCTGTTTGTATAGGATGTGTTGTTGTTTTCACTTTTGTCCCTCTTGTATTCATTTCCCTTTTCTCTTCCCTACCCTTTCATGTTGAATTTCCCAACATGTCCCAGAAGATAGGGAGTGTAACCCCCCCTCCCACATTTACCCAATTTCACTGGCCTTCTAGGGTAAATATGAGACAAAGGGTTACTATGACATGATCCGACCTCCAAGCTCTATTCAAGGAAGTGGGGCCTACAAAATGAACCCAAACTGACATCTCACAACATCCCTCGATGCTACAATACTCTTAGGGGCCAAAGGACCACCCTAGGTGACCAAACCATGAACTGAGGCTCTTTTCCACTACCCTAGGTCGACAACTGCATGCATGACAAGGCCTCAATGTGGTTATAGGCCTCCAACCACATGCACAACACTACCTCCATGCGGTTATAGCCTAAAATATCTATTTCAGAGGGTGTGTTCCTGAGATCTAAGCCACTTTTCTAGGCCAGCCTCCAGACCACTACCCAAAACTTCCTGTAACTTCTCATAATGATAAATGACATATTGAAAAAAAAAATCATTCAAAACTTGAACAAGAACTCATGAGGACATGCCTAGTCCATAATATACATTTCATCAAACAAATGGAAAATATGTAAGCTACAGGTCATGAATGCATACCTAATCATATTAGTCTAAGATTCACCTGAGAATAACCAATAAGACCTTAATCCCTCTCCACATAGCTACAATAACACTTATTATTCCATGCTTTCATCAACCAATCAAAAACTAAATAATTCATGACCATAGCCATAGATAATACACATCATATAACCAGAAAATAAACAACATAGAAACCATGGCTACTCATTCATAATATCACCAAAATAGTCGCTACAAATTCTTTTAGATCACAATATGAAAATGTCTCATATTAACATATGAAAATTTCAACCAATTCATGACTTCCACGTACCAGTCGACCAAAGATTGGGTTGAACCAAATTTCTCTTTTAGCCAATCACCCCACGCCATATTCCAAGTATGAATGTTGTATATCATGGATTAAACCAAAAAAAAACCAAACGAAGCATTCCAGCATCCAAACCACCTCAACCCTAAACCAGAGTGACTCCACCTCCACAATCGAACATCACTAACACCAACCGGATCAGTCTCTACCCAAGTTGTCAAGGGCTTCGAGAACTAGTAACTCAACCAACAACGTTTTAGGGCTCCAGAGAGGTTGTCCAACCCGGCTCTAGGGACTAGTAACTCAAGCCACCAAGAGCTCCAGAGCATTTGTCCTAACCTAGGCTCTAGGACTAGTAACTCAACCCAAGTTGTTTCAGGGATTCCAAAGCATTTGTTCCAACCAACATCCATAAGGAACCTAAGCACTAATCAACAAAAACAAAAAGTGGAAAAAATCACAACACCATGGTGTTACAAAACATTTTGTCACCGTCCCTACAATCCCCATCCCACACATTGGACGACCATTTCGATGACTTATATGAAGTTTCATGCCTTGTAAAGAGTATCATTGCATCCCTTTCCATGAGGAGAAAATTTCCTTTGATGACTTTTCCCCAAGTAGACCATCAAAAACACATGTTTTTGGGTTGGCGTTGGTAGGCCGTTATACCCTCATGCCGATGAAGGAAATTAGCATTGGGCCCCACTCCCATTGGCATTTTTTCCCAGTGAGCTACCCGTGTCGAGATGTTTTTGGAATTTTTTTTAAATATAGAGGTGAAGTTTCCATGCTAACTACCTCGTGAGTGAGTCATCTTGGGTTGTTTGACTGCATAACCATGAACACCTTCCTTTGGCCTCTTGTTTCCACCTTTTGGGGGAACCTCCCAAAGGATAAGGCCTTCCTTCCACCATTTGAGGGATCCCAACCTCCTCCTCTCCCTCTATAAATAAACCTATCTCACATTAATGCAGCTAGCTGAACGACTGTAGCTGAATAGATGAAGAGGAATTACTGAATATTTTTTTGAAATAGTCTGATATAGCTGGTAATATAGAGCAGAGAGAGACCCTTTTCGAGAGAGAGCTTAATTTTTTCCTCGCCATGTCCAAATTCCCTGATGAATGCTCGAGACACACTTCGACTAGACCCGCTGAAGGAGGTTGTGACGTCAAGGCTCCATTTGTTATCTCTTTCTTTCAATTAATATATACGTGACTGATGTTTTGGTTCTCGTCTCGTGTTAATGTGATTTATTTTATGCAATACGTTTAATCTTCCTTGACTGATTAGCTAGTTATGAATGAAATTATTGTTATGTATGCTGCTTTTGTCCTTTGATCTTTGTGTAGATATCTGAATACCATTACTAGAAGATTGCGACAGATCGGGACAAGGATCAGGATACCTTCGTTGTAGCTACAACAACCGCGTTGGAATACAGGTAGGACAATCTATCCCAACTTGTTTCATTCGTTAACTAGGAACCAATACATTAGCATGTCCTATTGCTGCTAGACCCACCATAGGGCTAGAGGGATCACCTCTGTCCGTAGAGGGGATTTACCTACACAACAAGTTGGTGACTCCATTGGGGATCAGAGTGAGTTTTTCGTCTCATTGTTTGTTGAGAGTTTGCCTTGTCGAGTCAACTTCGGTCGTTTGATTGTTTTTCTGCCTTGCTTGGCTTGCTTGACTTTTTTGAATACTACTGTTCAGCTCCAGAGTGTCAAGATTGACCTCTGCTCAGTGGCTTTTCCTTTTCCCATATTTTTCTGGCTTGGTGTGTTTTTTATTTGAATAGTGATGGAAATTGGTGCTTGTTGCTTATGTTATAGGTGCGCCAACCCCTGTTAGGTGCAGATTACAGCCTGACAGTCGCGCCGAATCCTGTAGGATTTGGTTTGACCTTCTTCCTGAGTTTTTTTCAATATTCTTGGCTCTGGGTTGTTTCTTTGTCTTGCAATTGGTCTTTTGGGATTTTTTTGACTCTGTAGTCTCAGTTTTTCTCAGCTGTTTGTTCATTATCTCATAAGTGAAGTTTTGTAGCCCTAGGGTTTCTAGGTCTTGTGTTGTTTATTCAGACTTCTCCTCACTAAGCCTTCTGAACTGAATTTGAGTCACTTTGATCTTTGTCATTCCAATTCGTTGATCAGTTGTGTTAGTCTTTCTCAATTCTTCGTGTCTTTGGTTTGTTGGATGATCACTTTTGTTTTCATTTAGCTCTCCATTTTTTCACTTCGAGTATAGATCATATTGCTTGTTTGGACCATTTTGAAAGCATTTTGTTTGCTTAAAAGGGCGCATCATTGTTTTGAGTGTGTTTTTATGTTTATATTGCTTTTGATTCATTCATCTTAGATATTTACATCCGTAGTGCTCAAAACTAGTGTTCGCTTTGCTTTTTAGTGTAATAGTGCATTGTGTGCTTCATTCACCTAAAAAACAAAAAAAACAAAAAACAAAATTGCATTCTTTCGTTTGAATAAAAAATGAAAAGTTATTTTGCATAACTGGCTCTTAGTGAACTAGGAAAGAGTTTTTCATTTTTCGTTTGGTTGTATTAGATGCATTATTGAAGTTCTTATTATGTTTTCATTGATCACTACTTTGTTAAAGATTTCTATCCTTCTCTTAGTTAGCATTCATCAAACGGAAATGGTGTTCTTTTGCATGTAGTGTGCATTTAGGAATTCGAGATCACATTTGGTAGGGCCTTGAAAATGAAACATTAATTCAAGATCAACTTTAAAATCAATTCAATCAATATAAGGAAGCATTGAAACCTAACATATACATTTTATAGGTCTAGGCTAGTGACGTGTTTCGGCGTCATTAAACCTAGTAGCTGTCGTTTGCCACTTGGCTTTAGATAGTGCTAGTATGGACTTGGGCTCCTCGTACCATCGTGTATATAAAGGGAGACCCTCATAGGTGTAAATTCTTTATTCATAGGAAGTCGAGTCTGCCGCCCTCTGACCATGATACACCGAACATAGCATTCGGGGAGACTACCTGCACGTACGTCAATTCCTTGGTCATTTCTCTTTCATTTGATCACCAAGGTGTATATGGAAGTTCACGGAAACTTGGTAGACCCTCTTACTTATATTACTTGAGTAGTCATTTTGGTCTTTTCTTGACTCTCTAAAATTGAAAATATCATCGAGCACTTGTCATATCAAACTCGTTCAAATTGAAAGCGACTAAGGTTACCTTTTGTCATTTTATTAACTCTTAAATATGAAAAGGCAGAGCTTTGTTTCAGTGTCTTAAAATTTCAACTTCCCACGAAATATTCCTTGTTAAAGTTATCTTCCTTAGTGTTTGGTTTTACGGTTGTTTCGTATGGCAACGTTTCTAGATTTTACCACCCGAGGAATCCCCGCTGAAGGGAATCTTGGTCTTTTTCCTACTTTTGGGAATGTTGGTGCTCATTATATGGCAACATTATCCCTTCTTGAGTTAACGACTGGTTTGCCTATGTGGTTATTCTCGACTTTTGTGGTCTTGAGTATTCTACCCTCTGTACAACCATCCCCTCCACCTGAACAACATCATGTTGATTCTAAAGTGGACCTTGCCCCTTCTTCGCCTATTTCTTCGTCCTCCTCTTCTACTTTTCCTAGTGAAAGTATGGATTCTAATAACCCGGTGGCTAAGAAGAAAAAGAATAAGACGCAAAAGAAGAATTCAGATAAGAGAGAGGCCAACACTGCGGCTATTGCGCCTCTGACACCTTTCCTTGACAAACAATCCAACCCTCCATGGAAATTCAAATTCCCTTGCATGTTGTGCAAAGGTGACCACCTTCTTAGAGATTTCTCTGGCATTCCCAAGGTACTTGAAGTATGGTCCAACGGTTTTCTGCCATTTCCTTTTCTGGAAGTCATGTTGGTGGCACATCTTCGACTCACAATGATAAGACTCATAGGAAACAGGGTAAGATTACGAATCCCTGTAAGTTGTGTGAAGGAAATCATCCCATTCACCTTTGTTCGTACATGGATGAAGCCATGAGAGTATTGGAAAACCTTATTGTTTCTGCACCCTCCCTTCCGGTTGGTTACCAGAAGCTCTCTTCGAGTCCTCCCCTAGACGATTCAATGATTGGTCAAAAGTCATCCTCGGTCGATCTTGTTCCCTTGAAAATTCAAATTCAAGAATTTATTCCCAACCAACCATTGGTGCTGGAATTAGTTGATCTGATCTCTTCTATGGTTCATCATGTCTTTTCCTTCAAGAGTGGATCTCATTCCCCCTCCACGTTCTTCTTGTATATTTAGATTCCTCAGACTTGGAGAAAGATCCTCCCGTCCCTATGACCCAAGAATTTTCTCCTCCTGCTCCCATGTCTGTGGTCTAGGAGGATGCTCCTCTTGCTCCGATAATACCATGGGATGACCATCTCAGTTCAATGGTGCCCCCTCCAAGTATTTTGGTTGCTTCCATCGATTGGAGTCAATTTGCGGGATACCGTCTTCCTTCTTATGTGCCTTTTGATATCATGGTATAGGCCTTCGATATGGTCATACCTAGCATGATTATAGATGAAGGTGTGTATGTTAGTGTTTTGTCTTAAACTACTTGGCAAGATTTTGGTTCTCCACCGTTTGTGCCTATTATGCAGAACCTGTTGGCCTTTAACAGAGGAACCAGTCAACCATTAGGGATCCTTTTGAAGTTGTCTATCACTTTGGGAGGGAAAACCATCTATATAGACGTGATGGTTTTTCCAGGCCCCTTTGATTTCAATTTACTCTTGGGGCGTGACTATGCTTATGCCATGGGCGCACTTGTCTCCTCCCTCTTTCGTGTGATCCATTTTCCACACAAAGGTCGAATCGTGACCATTGATCAAATTTCATTCTTTGGTCTCGAGGTGGCAGCTGGCCCACCATCCTCCTTTCTGGGTCTTTATCCGTTGGTTGTCTCTTCCCCGCCACGGGTTAATTATGTGGCCACTTGTTCGTTGCCTTCATCTAGTGATGGTACCATCAAGTACCATCTACTGGGGGCATTTGATTGTGACTTCCAAGATGTTGTTCTCCCATCAGATGTGAACCTCTTGGAAGACATGGCTTCTTATTCATCATGATGAAGGGTCACCAAAGCAGAATTTTTTTATTGTGTCAAGCTCCTTAAAAAATGAAACAATCCTCTTCGGAGCAGAGTTCGTTTTCTTGTGTCAAGCACCTTAAAAAATGAAACAAGGTCTTCTAAGGATAGTTCATCTTTTATGTCAACCTCGTTTAAAAATGAATTAGGTCACAAGGATAGTTCTTTTACTGTGTCAACCTCGTTAAAAAATGAAACAGGTTCCCTTTTCAATTTGAGCCTTTAATTAGATCTCAAAAAATCCCAGTTGAGTCTTTCTCTTGATCTCGTATTTGAACCTTCATTCCATCCACCTATCAGTAACTAACAGTCTACTCCGCTGAATGCACTGAAGCTTGGGGGGCATGTACCTCGAATTGAGTCACCATGCTGGGGGCATGCAAAATTTTTCAAGCATATTTTATCTTTGTTTCAATCTTGTGTAAAAATGAAACCAATTTCATGCAGAATTTCCTGATTTCAAGCTTGTGTAAAAATGAAACCATTCCCTTTTTACCTCTCGTGATGGTCATTTTATCAGCCTATTTTTCCAGATGAGCCTTGGTTTTCTCACTCCATCGTCCCCATCTAATTGGCTGATCATATGCCTTCAATTGATTATTTTACCCATTCTTGAGGAACCGCTGCAAAGAGTGATATTCTTAGCTAGCCTCTTGACCTTTACTTGCTCTGAGTAGTTCCACCATCACTGGAACTAGTTGCTACCCTTGATGCCACTCGTTCCTCTAGGAGGAGTCAACTTTCAGCTCTTTTCTAACTCTCAAAAATTGAAAATATTGCCAAGACTTTTGTCGTTTTGAACTCGTTAAAGGATGCAAAATGATATCTACTCAGTTTACGTTTACCCCTTTTTCGGGCTAGGATGGATTATTTATGAAAACGGAATACCTTAGCCTATCGCAATTAAGAGGTTCTCACAGATATTGTTTACTACCTTTTCGGATCTATGGGACTACCTATGAAAAGGGACCTACTGGAATCTTCTTTTCCGCTTCTTTTCAAAATCTCTAAAATTGAAAAGATACTAAGTTCTTCCTTTGTTAGACTCGTTAAAAAAAAATGACATAGGAAATCGTCACCATGACGTCACCGAGTTCCTCCTTCCTAAGGCTCATAAATTTGCTAGGATGGATTTGTCCGAAGGACAAACTTACACGAAAAGCATATTCTATCCCCTTCAAGATTGTTTTCTGAAAATAATTGGGGTACTCGCCAGCAATGGTGGGGGAAAATGGAACCAGTTCTCCGTTGTGTCGGTAGTATGTCGCTCTTGAACATGACACTCATATGCATTCGTGTTAGGTTGGGGACATCTCATTTCATCATTTTTTCCTGCATGGGTTTGGGTAATATATTTTGACCTCTCATCTGCTCTTTTCCATATCATCATGACCTCAGATCCCTTAATTTCAAATACTGCCAAATCTGGAGTCGTGTCACCAATATGTTCAAGAGAAGTTTCTGATTGCAGTTTTTAACCTCCCTCTGATCCTCTGTTTAGTCCTGATTCAATATCATCATGTTCCTTTGTCTGGTGTGATGATGTGGGAAACATTATGACCCTCCTTTGACCTGGTCACTTCCTGTCGACTTCAGCTCATTATCCAGGAAGTCTACCTAGGGACTCCCTTCCGATACCTTGGAGCTTGCATGCCTCAATGACAAGTTCTTCACATTCGACAACAGGTCCACATCATTGGCCTTTGATCGATTGATTTTGTGGGTGTTCGACGCTAGATCACTGTTCACATTCCGTGGATTGTACTTGTTGTACATTGAGAGCCATTGTCATTATTGGTGGTTTTTCTCGTGCATGTTAACGGCTTTCATCATTGGCTGGTAATCAGGTGAATTTCTTGCATGTTCGACTTCAGCTCACATATTTGCATGCTTGAATTTGTACTTGTTTGGGTCAAGATGGAGTGCAAGACCCTGGGTTTTTTCTGATAAGATCCAAACTACGGGATATTTTGGTTTGTCATGATTGTATGCATTACTCTTTTGATTGGATGGTTGTGACCATACCTGAGTCTATTTGTTGATCCTTATTGTTGGATGGCTGCGTCCATACCTCGGATCTCAGTTTATATATATACTCTATTATGGATGGTTGTGCCCATGCCACATGTTCATGCATCAGAGATATCAGTTGTAGGCCTTTGATCGATTGATTTTGTGGGTGTTCGACGCTAGATCACTGTTCACATTCCGTGGATTGTACTTGTTGTACATTGAGAGCCATTGTCATTATTGGTGGTTTTTCTCGTGCATGTTAACGGCTTTCATCATTGGCTGGTAATCAGGTGAATTTCTTGCATGTTCGACTTCAGCTCACATATTTGCATGCTTGAATTTGTACTTGTTTGGGTCAAGATGGAGTGCAAGACCCTGGGTTTTTTCTGATAAGATCCAAACTACGGGATATTTTGGTTTGTCATGATTGTATGCATTACTCTTTTGATTGGATGGTTGTGACCATACCTGAGTCTATTTGTTGATCCTTATTGTTGGATGGCTGCGTCCATACCTCGGATCTCAGTTTATATATATACTCTATTATGGATGGTTGTGCCCATGCCACATGTTCATGCATCAGAGATATCAGTTGTATTTGTATTTGCAGGTCTTCTGACAGCAGTGTTTGGTTCGAACGTGTTCTCATAAAACATTTCACCCCTCCCTCTCTCTCGGACCTCGTGCTTTAGGGGGCATCTGTTACACATCATTTTGTCACCATCCCTGTAATCCCCATCCCACACATTGGAGTACCATTTATGTGACTTATATGAAGTGTCATGCCTTGCAAAGAGTATCATTGTATCCCTTTCCATGAGGAGAACATTTCCTCTGTTGACTTTTCCCTAAGCAGACCATCAAAAACACATGTTTTTCAGTTAGCGCTGGCAGGCTGTTATACCCTCATGCTAATGAAGGAAATTAACATTGGGCCCCGCACCCATTAGTGCTACCCACACCGAGCTATTTTTAGAATGTTTTTTAAATATAGAGGTGAATTTTCCATGCTAACTACTTTGTGAGCAAGTCAGCTTGGGTTGTTCGACTACATAGCCATGAACAGCTTCCTTTGGCCTCTTGTTTCCAACTTTTTGGGGAACCTCCCAAAGGATAAGGCCTCCCTTCCACCATTTGAGGGATCCCAACCTCCTTCTCTCCCTCTATAAATAAACCTATCTCACATTGATGCAACTAGTTAAATGACTGTAGCTGAATAGCTAAAGAGGAATTGCTAAACATTTTTTTGAAATAGGCTGATATAGCTGGTGAGATAGAGAAGAGAGAGAGAGACCCTTGTCGAGAGAGCTTAAGTTTTTCCTCGCCACATCCAAATTCCCTGATGAATTCTCAAGGCGTACTTCGACTAGACCCGCTGAAGGAGGCTACAACGTCAAGGCTCTGATTGTTATCTCTTTCTTTCTCTTAATATATACGTGACTGATGTTTTGGTTCCCGTCTTGTGTTAATGTGATTTAGTTTATGCAATACGTTTAATATTCCTTGACTAATTAGATATTTATGAATTAAATTATTGTTATGTATGATGCTTTGTCCTTTGATCTTTGTGCAGATATCTAAATACCACTGCTAGAAGATCGCGATGGATCGGGACAAGGATCAGGATACCTTCGCTGCAGCTACAATAATCATGTTGGACTACACATAGGACAATATATCCCAACTCATTTCATTCGTTAACTAGGAACCAATACACTAGCATGTCCTCTCGCTACTAGACCCACCCTAGGGCTAGAGGGATCGCCTCTGTCCACAAAGGGGATTTACATACACAACACATGGTTATCTAGGAAATGATAAGGAAAGGTTAAAACCACTATCGATCTAGGAAAATATCCATGAAAATGACAACACATAAGCATAAAATCACATACAAATACCATGCATCTAGAAATCAACAAGGAAATCACACATGCAACCTATTACCTAGAAATAAATCCAAAAGTGGTTGTTGATCCAACTGTTCCCTTGTGCTTTCCTTCTTCCTTTGCCTTTTTTCTCCAATCCAAGTGAATGTTAAAGTGCTACAAGAATGCTCCAATATTTCTCTAAGTGTGTAAGAGTATGAGAGAATGGTAGAATAGAAGAGAGCTCAACCCAAAAATTGTCAAAAGGTTAACTAGAAAAAGTTGTGAACTGGTCCTCACAAGCATTTTTATCATGGAGGCCTCTATTTTCTTAATTTTCCTTCATTTTTCCTTCAATTTCCCCCCCATGAAAATATGCTTCTCTTCACCTTATTTTTCTCCCATTTTCATTTATTTTCATAAATAAAATACCAATTAATTCCTCATTTCGTTTTCCAATGCCTTTGCAAATTTCCATATCCATTAATTAATCACTAGTGATACCCATCACTATGTTTTTCCCAATATTTAGCTTGGAATATGTGTCCCATGACCTTTTTCTTACATTATTTACATAGAAAATCAACCAGGGTTGTTACAGGTAGTGGAAAGGGCCGCATCCTTTACTTAGACTGCATGTACTTCCCTTCCCTTCCTATTAGCTAGACTACTTAATTCGTCAGGGAGATAGGTAGGGGAATAAATGAAGTGGGTGTGGTTTTGGGTAATCACTTACACAAGAAACTCCTCCTCCTTGGACTCTTGAATCAGTGTGCACTCCTCTAGCTCAACCATATTATTATTTTTACATTTACTTACATCAACAAAATCACATAATGATATTCGCAAGAGGGGTAGAAAAAAGGGTTATTACATCACTTATGAATTTAAGATATGAATTTTTCATTTTTGACTTATTAGTCTACTGGAATAAGTGTTTGATTGCATTATGAAATTCTTAGAATAAATGTGATGCACACATAAGAAGTTTTGATAGTTCCATTTCAATTTATTTGAAATTAGATAGACTGATAGAATTGTTATATGTGAAATAATTCTTAGGTCACTTCAAAGTGTTGTAAATATTGCAATAAAAAGATTGTATGTATGAATATTTACAATTGTTTAGTTGAGGGAAGGATTAGATGAAAAGTAGAGTTCTGGAATGGGGTGTGATATTAAAAGCCACCATGATAGAATAACACCACCTACAAGGATCCCAACAACATGACTTCAAGTTTCATGCTTATGAGATTTGACTTATGAATGAAGCAAAGTGAAATTATGGAGCATGGAGCTCAGGAAGAATATTGTCATGATGAACTTAAATCCTTATGGCACTTTGTTTATCTAATGGAAACAAGTCATAACCAGTACCTTGACTAAAGACTCCATGAGTAGTGCAATGGAGCACACCATACCGTTATTTGGTCAGAAGACTCCATGCACATTACATTAGAGAATGTCAAACAAATACTTGGTTGTAAGACTCTAATGATTACCCCATGTAGGAAAGCCATTGGAAAGGTAGAATACATGGAATGGGGGTTTCCTAGGCTTGGAAGGGTGAGTAGTTGATGGGGGACCTCGTGCAAGAAATCCCTTGGACATGTAGACTACCTAGAATGTGGGTTTCCTAGGCCCATAGGGGTGAGTAGCTAGCATGGGCCCATGTAAGAAAAAAATTGGATAGGTATACTACCCAGAATGGGGGTTTCTTTGGCTTGTAAAGGTAAGCAATTGATTGGATCCCATGTAGGAAAATATTTGGACAAGTAGACTTCCAAGAATGGGGGTTGCCTGGGCCTATAAAGGAGAGTAGATGATGTGAGAATAATTATGGCCCATTCTCATTAATATGTGAGAAGGGGAGATTGTTCGATAAACATGAATGTGGACTAGAATTTAACGTGTTTAGTAAAGACGGATCCAAGCTTGTTTGGTAAAGATAGAGCTAGACGTATTACCTATGGAGACAAAGAAAGCAAAGAATATCCATAAAGATCATTATTAGTTTAAATAATTTTATGTTCAAACATGGTTTAATTTTATTTATAATTTTTATGATTAATCGAATTGGATGCTTTTGATATAGGTGAACTGTTGAACTAACAAGAAATGATATATGAGGTTGATTTCAAACAATGTCAGAGTGGTGCAACAGAAGCATAGTGGATTTGAAGACTTCAGGGACTAAGCCACTGTGGTGACACTGGAACCTTGTGAGATATGTTGTGACAATTGTGTTGTGTTTTTAAAGCAATCCATATGGATGCTTGGTTGAGAAAATCCATCAAGAACCTTCATGTGCAAGGAATCCTTTCCAAGGAATGGAACACTTGATGGACGGGGGAGGTGGAGAAAGGGATGCTTGAAATTGGAAGGTGTGTGATTGCAAGGAGGATGAAACTTGAGTAAAATATTTTTCATGGAGTCATGTACATAATCATTGGGATCATACATTCATTGGATGTGTTCGAGGAAATAAGAAGTTGAGTTTGTTCCTTGTGGAAGTTGAGGAGAAATAAACAACTAGGTAGAAATGTGTTGGAATGTTAAGTACTCTAGAGGTAACTAGATCGTGAAATATGAAAGAAATTTCTCAAAGTGGAAACTTAAGACATGGAAGATGTCATTGATGCAAGATTTATAATTATAAAACAAAAATTTTGTTTCTATTCTCCATTTATAGAACACTGAGGATGGTCTTCCTTTAAGAGGGTGGGGTTTTTAACATCCCTCATCTGACCCCTATTTTTTTAATGTTGAATTTGCGACTTTTTAATGACAACATGGATACCATTTTTTTCCTAGACAATATGTTCTAAACATAAAAATAAATTAAATGTGAATTTTAATTGGCTAGCTTGGAGAAAGGGACACATAAATCCAAGGTTTTAAGTGTGCTACATATTGCTTGTTTGTGTCATGACTTTTGGTTTCCTATGGTTACACCTGTTGCATTCTTGGTGGATTCCTGTTGTATGTTGTGAGTAATCCCATAGCTAATTTCATTTAATTTCCTTAACCTCACCTTAACTAGTGACCAACCAACACTAGCAAGCATTGAAGAGGGAGAGTGGAGAAGTGTAGAAAACACCCTCACCCAAAGAGGGAAGAGGCAGTGTAACAGGCTAAACCACCACCTGATAGATGAAAGGAAATGATTGGAATGGGGTAGTAAAAAGGAAGGTGGTGTCCATTCCTATTTTTCTCTTGCAGATCGAGGAGACGTTGTACAAATTAATTGTAGATTCAATACCGCTCATGTAATGTTCTAAAACATAAGACTCAAAACTACTCTACTCATCTACAGGAATGATTCAATGATTAAGAGCATATATCAAAATAATGCATCATGATTTAACACAAATACACGGGGATATATCTAGGGGAAATAAACCACTCAAAACCCTTTCCTATCTATATTTCATTAGACATAAAATAGAGAAGAAATACAACGCTTGCTCAAGCCTAAGAAACCTGTGCACAAGTATAATCTATCTCATTGCCTCATAGACTGACTTTGTCCAACACTCGACCAATTTTCTTTCTTGAAAATCTCTTGCGCTATTTCTGAAGGAATTAGCCTCTTATTAAATAGGGAAATCCCCATTGAGAATTGTGCAAATCCATATATGCCCTTCTTTGACTGCATGCACCACTTGTACAACTTGGATAATTATAAAACTGATAGTACAGTACCCTTGAACTCCAATCTCAACTGGGTAACTAAAATTTCCTGTACGCGTGAGTTAATTATTAGTTGATTCATCAGTTAACTGGTTGAACACTAAATTTTCACCCCAATCCTAGACCTCCTACTAGTTCCTCCAACAGTTCCAACTAGTTTAACTGACCTTAACTCAATTTGACTCAATTAAATTGTTACAACTAAAATTAAACTCAACCTAGGCTCCTAAAATTTAGGAATCATTGTACAATTTAATCCCTTGAATCGAATTAACTAATCTAATTGAGTGATAATAACTCATTTAACTCATTCAAGTTTCCTTGTGATGTGAAATTTAAAATTTTATCGTAATTTAATTCATGGGAAAATTAAATTAGGAATTTCTTATTTTATTTTCAACACTCCTTCTCAAAAAGAAAGGTATTATCAAATACCCCAATCCTACCTTTATGGAACTCGAATTTTACTAATGAAAAATCCTTTGTCAAAATATCTGCATTCTATTCCTCTGTAGAAATGTATTCCAACAACATTATTCGCCCCTACACACAATCTCGTATAATGTGATACCAAATGTCAGTATGCTTGGATCAATCATCAAAAATTGGTTTCTCAGAGAGTTTGATACAAATTTTATTGTCATAGTAAATTATAGTGGTATCCACAATCTGACTAAATAACCCAACAATACTCTTCCTGATCCAAATAGCTTCACAAGTTGCTTGATTGGAAACCATATACTCTACTTCTATTAAACTGAGTGCAACTGATAGCTGGTTTTTGTTGTACCAAGGAACTATTGTTGACCCAATAATGAAAATTCCTCTTGAAGTTCTCTTTCGATCTGATGGAATACTCGCCCAATCTACATCTGTGAATCCTTGCAGCTTCACTCCCTTTGTCTTTATGTACCGAAGACAATAATGAGTCGTGCCTCTGCGGTATCTCAACACATGTTTGGATGCCTTCGAATAATTTTTTTTTGGATTAACCATAACACATGTCTGGTCATGTGTTAACCAAATACATAAGTGAACCCACATGCTTCCTATAAATAATGGCCTCCACTTCTTCACCTGAAGTGTCTCTTTCCTCAAAATACTTGGTAGAGGAGTGTCCATGAGTTTGTTACTCTTCATGTGTAACTTCTTCAGTATCTATTTTGCATACTTACAGTAAGAGACAAACAATTCCCCATCTCCTTTGCATACTTCCAAACCAAGGAAATAATGCATGGGTCCCATGTCCTTCATCTCAAATTCTCTTGCAAGATCCTTTTTGTAATATTTGATTAACTTATTATCATCAATTAAAACAAAATCATCAACATATAATAATATAATGAACAATTTACCTTCAATGATAAGTATGTTAAAGGTTTTCATCTGCTTCACTGTTAGTGAAGCCCAACCTGGTGAAATAGTTGTCGATCAGAGTGTACCAAGCATGGGGTGCTTGTTTCAATTCATACAATGCTCGCTTGGGTCGGCACAAATGAGACTCTCTGTTGAAGGTCCCAAATCCTTCTGGTTTCTCAATGTACACTCTATCCTTAATCACTCCATTGAGGAATGTTTTCCTCACATCCATCTGATGGATCTTCCTTTAGATATGCACTGCAAGTGCTAGAATCGATCTGATAGGAGAGTGCCTTACTACTAGAGCAAAGGTCTCCACGTAATCAATTCCATCCACCTGGGAGAACCCATTGGCCACAAATTTGGCCTCATGTTTCTCTATACTTCGGTCTACTGCTTGATTCACCTTGTAGATCCACCTTGAACCTACCACTGAATTGTTATATGTTCTTGGGACCACTTCCCAAGCATTTTTTATGACTATGGAATCATATTCACCTACCATGGAATCAACCCATACTGGATTCTGCACTTCTTCCTCAAAAGATAATGGTTTTTTCTCAACTAGCTCACTTATAAATGCCATGTACCCAGTGTACCAATCTGGTGGCCTCTTCTTCCTGTGTTATGATGTGGGTGCTCCCCAATTCTCTATAACATCATGCAATAATATTTCAACTTCTATGGTGTGCTTCCTTCCTTCTCTGGATGTATCTCCATGAGTGGGTGTATCCACTCTCTGCTACTCTGCTTGTGGTTCATCCACAACATCCTTAGGCTCTTCCTTTAGAGCCAAAATATCCTCATATGCATGCAACTGAAGCTTCCTCTCAAGGGAACACCTCATTTCCTTCTCTTCATTGAAATTCATATCTCTACTAACGACTTTCATCCTGAGAGATGGAAGGTACACCCTATAGTTGTGAGGTGTATAAATGTACCTCGAAAATATGCCCAACTCTTCTGTCGACTCTATATTTTTCCTTGCATCCTTGGAAACGTGATAGTAAACTGTTGAACCAAATATCCTGAAGTATGACACATCTATTTTTTCCCTTAAAAATATTCTTTTGGTGTACTTATCCCGAGAAGCTGATGAGGAATCCTATTCTGCACATGTAACATTGTGTTACATGCTTCAACCCACAAGTGTAGAGGTAGCCCCTGATCATGAAACATCACTCATGAAGCTCCCACAATACTTTTTGTCTTCCTCTCAGCCACCCCATTCTGTTATGGGTTATGGGGTGCTATTAACTCACGTTGAATTCTTGTGCTTTGCAAATAAGTTCTTAAACTCATTCGAAAAATATTCTCCACTATTATCTCTCCTGAGATCCTTCACTTTCCTGTCAGTTTATTTCTCAACAAGTGCTTTAAATTTAACAAATTTGGATAATTTATGGTCTTTCTTTTGCATGAAGAAAATCCAACTCTTACGTGAGAAATCATCTACAAATATAACATAATACTTGTACTTGTCCACGGAGGTTGTCAAGAAAGGTCCACACATGCGAGTGAATCCTTTCAAGCACTTCTTGCGCTCTATTGTCCTAATCGTGAAAGGTGGCTTTGGTGTACTTCCCCAATGTACACCCTTTTCATGTATCTCACTGCTCTACTACACCCTTGGGAAGTATTGTAGAAATTTGTTTGCATGATATTTAAAGCTCCATGGTGAAAATTGCCAAGTCTCCTA
This sequence comes from Pinus albicaulis, assembly GCA_034641835.2. Lineage (NCBI taxonomy): Eukaryota > Viridiplantae > Streptophyta > Pinopsida > Pinales > Pinaceae > Pinus > Pinus albicaulis. The sequence goes on along the minus strand of CM076584.1, from coordinate 898,217,161 downwards.
TGCCATAATTCACTGATGTCTTGGCTCTACACCTTCTTTTCTCTTGTTCTCAATGTTGCACAACCTTCTACATCCAATTTTTAGAGATTTTTAAATCGAACCCTGATCTGCTTCACTTGTCCTATGGCAATGTGTCTAAGGAAATCCTTCTCTTTTCTAAATATCACATTGTAGCCATAGTCTTCCAACATAACAACTGAAACTAGATTCTTGTTCACACCTAAAACATACATGTCATATTTTAATTTGAGAGGGGAGCCAGACTCCCTCTGAAAATGTAACAACCCAAGTAAAAAATCCATGTAAAAAATATAAGACAAAGGTCATGGAACACATATTCCAAGTTGAATGGAGGGAAAAAAATCATAGTGGGTGTTCACTTGGTTTATTATGGCTAAAGGAAATTGGAAAAGGCAATGGCAAAGGCTTTGGAAAGGAAAAATGGCCTTTTTGGCACATTTATTTATGAAAATAATGGAAAATAGGAGAAAATTAAGGTGAAAGGATATAGGTTGCATGTGAGGAAGAAAATGAAGGAAAATAATGGAAAATAAAGAAAATAGAGGACTTGTTGATAAAAAGGCTTCTGAGGATAAATTGGAAATATTTTTGTCAGTGCAATTTGGAGCTCTCATTATTCCCTCTCTCTCTCATACTCTTGGATACTTAGATTTTATTGGAGCACTCTTGGACAGTGTGGCATACTTTGATATTTGGAGCAAGAACGAAATGGAATAGTAGGAAAGCACAACAGGACATTGGGATAAGCAGCTACAGCGGATTATGTTTGTAGGTACCAAGTTGCATGTATGTTTTCCTCACTAGTTTTGGCATGCATGGCATATGCATGTGGTTTCTTGGTTATGTTTTTTCATTGGTGTTGGGCCGCTAGTTTTTCATTATTAGTATAACTTTTTAACACCTATTTCATCCATTTTTACCATTCTTTATCACGTCATTTATCATGGTTTATCATATAATTCCATTTTATAATTATTTATGATCTTATGGATAAATATTATTTCTTCTCCTTTATTTTTAATAAATTGATGATTATTATGCATGATTTTACCAATGATGTTTTATTAATAAATGTGTTGTAACATCACTCACCATTTTAGCCTCCAAGATATTTTCCAAATTGAAGATTTGAACTCTAGCTCATCATTAAATATTCCAACTCAGAAATTCGCTGGAATAAGAAGTGACAGTTTTTCATTGCACAGTTTGGGCAAATGGAGAAGAATCTGGAAAATCTGAAACATGGGTTTTGTCTAGAATGGACCAAGTTAACTTTAGAAAAGAGATGTTTTCCAAAATTTGGTTCGTATTAAGAGAAACAAAAGTTTATCTGAAGACAATTTTCCCAGATTTGCTATTGTGGCTGTTTTCCAAATTATCTCAGTTGCAAAACCAAATTCGACCTGTTCCTGTTGAATGATTGATGGAAAGATATTTCAGATATGATCTTGCTGATCATTTGGTTATGAACAATCCAATTTTGTTATGGGACTCATTTTGTAATCATCTCTGTTGTAACTTCTCTCTGCACTATGTGTATTTAAATAAAAAAAAACAGAGATCAAAAGGGAGAATTATGAAAGGGAATATAGATTTATTTATGAGAATAACTATGGATAGAATGTAACTCTGAAAATACAGAATTATATTGTAATGCTACTCAAATTTCGATGATTAATATCTAATTGAAGTTGTTGTTCTCTCACATTATCTGAAGTAACTTACCAGTGCTCGCTAGCGGCTAAGGGCCTTGCCTCTGGTGGAGTTAACTACTTCTTTGTATTATGCTTATGATGTTTCGAGCATTTAATTGGTTTGATAATTTCCTGTTTATGTGAATCTATTTTATTCAGCTGTTTATTATTTCCTGTTATTAAGATAATATATATTCTTCCTATAATTTGTATTGCTATCATTTGATCACAGCGTGAGTTATCTAGACAGCGCATTGCATTGATTTAATCATCTGTAAGAGTTTGGTTATTGCTATTGAACTCTCATATTGATATCATTTCCATTTGGATTGCTTTATAGAGATTGAGTATGATTTGGATTGAATCAGCTAAAAAAGATATGAGTTATTGCTACTGTGCTCTCGGCTGATGCTATTATTAATTAAAATTGCTTGTGTGAGATTTAATTATGATTTTAGTAGAGGTTCGAGTCTTGAATCTTAGATGTATTATTTCCTTTAAAAGTTACAACTTGAGATTTATGATTGCATCTGTTTAGTCTTGTACTGAATTTAATAGATTATCTCACATCATTACTCTTTGGATTTATAGTTTGCACATATTATGTACACTCTTGAAACAAAAAGACTTACCCATGTTGACAATTAATGTGAGGCGATTAGGAGTTTTAAAAGACACCTTTTAGCACCCAACAATTGGCATGGAGGATTTCCTGGATTGACAGTGGATTTTCCAAGCCTTGCCATTTCCTGGATAGCCATGGTTTTGTGGGATCATTTCATTATTTTTTTCCTGGTTGGTTCTTGTATGCCTTTGGTTTTGGGTTGAGTTACTAGTTCTTGGATTCTTGGTTGGAAAAACGCTCTGGAGCCTTGTAACAACTTGGGTTGAGTTACTAGTCCTGGAGACTTAGTTGGAAAAACACTTTGGAGCCCGACAATATTTGTGGGTTGAGTTACTTGTTCCGGAGCCCTAGTTGGAAAAAATGTTGTGGAGCCCTGGACAGCTTGGGTGGAGACCAATCTGGTGATGGTTGTGATGTTTGCCCATGAGGTGGAATCACTGGTTGAGGGTTGAGGTGGTTTAGACTCTGGAATCCCTGGTTTGGTTTTGATTGATGAGTTTTGTGAGATCCCACATTCATGCTTGGAATATGGCACAGGGGTGACTGGATGAAGAGAGATTTGGATCAGCCATCTCTATGATTAGGTGAAACGTGTAAGTCCTAGACTTAGTTGCATTTTTCTTATGGAAATAAGAGCTATTTTCCTTTTGTATTGATGGGAAAATATGAGTGTTATTATGTGCCTTATATGGTTTTTATGTGCTCGTCATTTATGTTGTTTATATTCTAGTTATGAATGTTTTTTGTGATGGTGATGATGTATGGCTCTCATCTTTTTTTTTTTTTTAAATGAATGAGAAATGTATATATGCCCAATTAGATAGTAATGGAGTTCATGTGATGAGGAAACAACTCTTCTTAGCTATTCTCAAATAAGTATGAGACCCCTATGCTAAGATTTGTTATATAAACCTGTAGATTATATATTTGTTATATATTTGACGAAATTCCTATCATGGCCAGTAGGGGTCCAGTTAATTCCTTGTTCAAGTGTTGGCTTTTGCATCATTGTTCCACTATTATAATTCATTTATGAACCTATCATTGAGTTCTCAGTAGTGACCTGGGCTTTGTGCCTGAAAAAGTGGCTCAAATCCTAGGGATATTGGCACAGGTCTGAGGAAAAAATTCCCTAGACGCATGCATACTCATGTTGTGGGAGCGTCCAGAACGTCCTAGATGCACCCTTGTCTATATCAAGGGAATATCTGGGGGTGTAATGGTCTAAAATATTAGTCGGACCCAGGGGATGGATACCTGAGTGGTTGGGATGGCTCTTGGGAATATTTTTGCTGATTTGGAAGGTTTTTTTGATGTTTTTTCATCGATTCCACTTCCTTAAGGCCACCTAGGAGATTGAATCGTATTATAGTGGCCTATCTTCGCATATTTACCCTGGTTGGCAGGTTACATGGATAGATGTGGGATGAGGGTGTTATAGAGTGGTATCAGAGTAGTTTGCACTCTCTTTGGGTCATATATGATACCATAGAGTGGCATCAAAGCATGGTTCACCCCTCAGACTGGATGGGCAATGTATTGGTCATGCATACAAGTCGATTGCATATGTGTTCCTTATGCTTGTAGTCCATTTGCTTGTTGCATTTTCATGGTGTTGATCATGGTTGTAGTGATTTCGTCATGTGAAGTTTGATGGTGTTGTTGTGGGATGTGTCGTCATGAGTGTATGGCTATATATGCATTTGTTATGCATGTCATTTTCTATATGTTGTTATGCACGCATTGCCCTGGTTATATTTATGCATGTATAGTAGGTCAAACATACATCATGAGGTCATTGTATGAATTTTAGGTCATTATGATGTTAATTGTATGCTTTTATTATAATTTGTTGATTGAGATAAAGCAAGATATGCATATCATCAAAGCTAGGTTGCAACATTAGAACTCAAGGTAAGAGAAAATCATCATCCAGGTCGTATGTTTTGCATGCAGATATGTGGTTAATGGTTGTTATAAGAATTAGGGTTACTTATATACATGTTTTTCATTTTATTTTTGTTTTGGTTACATGCATGATCGATTCTAGTGAATCAGTGTGGTCATATGCACATGCGTCAAATGGTCATGAATGATAGTAGCATATTGTTGTATGCATTGTGGTTGTTGTTTTATGTTAGTTAACTTGATGATTATGTTATATGTTATTGATAATAATGTTATAGGTTAACTTGTTGATTGTTACATGATATTTAACTTGACGATTAGGGTTGTTTCATTGATATATTGGTGTTATATGTATCATGCTAAACTGGATTGGCCTAGGAAGATGGTTATGGTTATGGTATTCAAGTATGAGTCAACTTATTTGTGAAATCATGTTGTACTAATCTGGACTAATTGTGCATATGTTATTGTTAGGCATGAATTATAATTTTTTATGATTTTATGATGTTATGGGAACCATGGACTTAATTATGTTTGAGTTGATATGTTGTGAATTTATATCATGCTGACATAGATTGATTGTGTAGACACGATAGAGTCCCTTGAGATACATCAAGGCATGAGTTTGATTTGTCATCTATTTGGTGTTTTATTGTTTTATTATGTCATCTAGATGATTTATTTAACATGGTATGTTTGCAAGTTGTTTGAATGTTTGATTAATAGCATGATATGAGTATGTGTCTCTAAGATTGTATCATGGAATGATGTTGTTTCAAGATGGTTGTACTAGCACATATATGTTAATATAACTGATATGTACCTGGGTGAAAGTAGGTGATAGTTGTAGCATGATGTATTATGACCAATGAATGTGAATGGATTGTTGATTTTGACATCATTGTTAGACTTGGTAAAGGTTGATTTCAAATTAATGGATACATTGTCTTTATCTTTGGAACATGTGACTGAAATGTGTGAACAATTGCAGGGAAACAAGCTTGGTATTAGCATGGAAAGGTAATAGTTGACTCATTTATATAACTAACAGATGGTCGATGTGATATTACATAGTAGGACTTGATTACAGCAAGGAAAAACAAAGGAACGTGGCAATAATTCCTTTGGAAATGTTTGGGAACTACAATTCCAAATGAATGAGTGCTTTGCATGGAAACATGAAGTCTTATTAACCCTAATCTTGTCTATAATTATGTGGACATGTGTAATATTTTGAACATGTATTTGACAAGTATAATAGTTGGTTTATACTTATGGTTGGATTCTTCAAGGTGTTGGAGTCCCTTGAGACATGGTATGGATGTGTTCAGTTATGAGGCAGTGCGATTGGCACAACAAGGTAAGATAACTAGTATATTATTATATTTATTTATTTGATGTCAGTTATGTGTTTATGGAAATATGATGCAGGGGATTGCATGGAAAAAGAGACTGCCATGAAATCTTGGAGAAGATTCGGGTTGATATTTCCTTTGGAAGCACTGGAAACCATGGGGATTGAGTCATGGTATTTGTTGCTAGTATTGTGTTTTACATATTCTTTATTTGGTTGCACATGGTTTGTGGTCTTGATTGCATCTAGTGCATGATCATGCCATTTTTTTGTGGTGTTGTATTGCTATTGGTTTTCCATGGTTTTCTTCTTTTGTTTCTGGTGCTTGATTTTTATGTATTGAGAGTCTTGGAAAATAGTTTGAGAAAGAGGAAAGTTAATGGAGCTCAGGGAGACTTGTGTGGTACCAAATAGGTAATGTAATACATGGATGAAGTTTATTGCATGAGTAAGGGCAGTTGAAGGTAAGAACATGACACTTGGTTGGATTGGTCGGGTCCATTGGTGTAAATGGACGATGGAAGGACAATCATGAGAAAGGTAATCAGGTAAGGTAAAGTGGATGGACTTGTGGCATCAGATGCCTTGGATGAGTTGGGATCTATTATTCTCAATGTTGTGCATGTTGTGCGTGGATAAAGGGAGTCCTCTTAACCTTAAGTTTATGATATCTGGTAATCATGTTGTGAGTATGATTATGACAGATCTACAAGGTCAGTATCATGTGGGTATGATTTGATATTATGTGATTATACTATGTATATGTCTATTTTATGGATAGTAATGCTGAGGGGTACATCAGCAAAGTGAAAGTAGTGTGATCTGTGGCATGCTAGGATAAGCGTGGATAGTAGAAAGACACTAGAAGCAAGGTTTCTTTGTGGAATCGGTATGTGTTCTATGAATGTGCAATACTACTGTTGTGTATATGTTCCACATTTTGTATATTCGGAGATTGTACCTATGGTGATGTGTACATGTAACACAAAATATTATTGTGTACATATGATGTTGTATTCATGTTGTATATATGGTGTTGTGTGTATATTGCATATGCAGTGTTGGGTATAGATGGTGCTATGTACATATTGGATATGCAGTGTTTTGTACATAATGTGTTGTGCGCATGTTGGATATGTGGTGTTGTGCATATATGGTGCTATGTACATGTTGTATATGCAATGCTATGTACATATGGTGTTGTTTTCATTTTGTACATATGGTGCTATGTACTTATGGTGTTGTGTGCATGTGGCAGATGTCGTGCATGTGGCATTGCATACATTTGGTATCATGTACATGTCGTGCAGATGGTGATATGCACATGTGGTATTGTGTACACATTGTACAAGTGATGCAATGTACATATGGAATTGTGCACACGTTGTGTAGGTGGTTTCATGTACATGTGATGTTGTGCGCACGTGGTGAAAATTGTGTTGTGTATAGGTGGTATTATGTTCATGTTGTGCATATGCTACTGGTATACATGTGGTATTATGTGCATGTCATACAAGTTTTGTTGTGGCATGTGGTATTATGTACGTGCATTATGTAGTCATGCTATCATGACATGTGTATTCGTTGTGTTGTACTCTGTGTACGTATATGTATTGTATTGTACACTCGATGTAGGTGTATATGTCATGATGTATACCAAGTGTAGGTGTATGAGTATTGTTGTACACCAGATGTAGGTATATGTGTTGTGTTGTACACCATATGTAGGTGTATGTGTTGTGTTGTACAGCAGGTGTAGGTGTATGTGTTATGTTGTGTGTCGAGTGTGGGTGTATGTATCGTGTGGTGTTGTACACCATGAGTGGATGTATCTATTTTGATTTACATTGTGTGTATGTGTACATTATTGAAGAGAAGAAAAGGTATTGGGTGCTTACCAGGTGTGGCAAAAAATCCAGTATGTGTATGGAAAGAACAAAGGCAGAAGTAATGATCAATGAAAGATAAATACTGGAATTTTATTTCAGTCCTATTATGCATGTGATCTGTGATTATGACTTATAATGGTTACATGTGATTTATGACTATGGTTTATGATGATTTCATGCAATTCATGATTTTAATTTAGGATGGTTGTGTTTTGAGCTAACCAGACATGATATGTTTATACATGATGATTTTATCAAACAACTAGTTTGACTTGTTGTGACAATAAGTGAACAGGATTGCAAGTGTAACTTATTGACAAGCTACCAATGAGGTATGATGTGAATTTATTTCAATTTATTTTTAATCTAATGGAATTTATGTGTTTGGTACAGGAAGAATGGAAATGCCTCATTGGGTAGTTGAAATTGATTCCAAGCATTAGCAGCAACAACAAAAGGAATTGAAGCAAGTAGCAATATGCATGTAAAGCACTTCAGGAGCAGGGCCATTTTCGGACACTGGTACCCAATATTTTCCATTGAATCCCTTGAGCATGCTATGAATGGTATGATGGTTTTGAGGTAGGGATATGCTTTCTTTTTATATCTTCCAATGAGAGGAATCCTTTCCAAAGGATGGAATTCTCGGGATGGGGGTGACAACAAAACTTGGAAGGTGTGTGACTAAATGGAAGAGGGTGACCATATTTCCTGAGGGACTCTGTAGAAGAGAAGGGAAGGCTGAGGATGATTTTTTTTTTCATTAGCATTTCCAGATGGAATTAGATGCACATTGGGAGTGTGCCCTAGAATAATGAGCCAGTAATTGTTCATTGAGGGTACAATAGTGCAGTATTTTAGCGTTGGAAATTAGATGCAGACTTTGACTTTGGTAGTGGATTTTGGACTTCCTAGGAAGGAGGCGAATCATGGTATTACTTTGAGGGTGGAGGTGTGAGTCTCTGGATTCCCTTGTTGCTAATACGAGCATCGTCTCCTTCTATTTTCTGGTTGATAACATTTTTATATGTTTATATGTGTATATGTGTATATGTGTATATTATTGTGAATATTGTATCGAGCTGGATTTATAAAGCTCTATAAATAATATGATTATTTGTTGTTTGAAGCAAATGTGGTTGTTATTGTAAATATCACAATGATTTGTGTTATAAATCTCTAGTAAATGATATGTTTATCATGTTTTCAATAGTGATCATTGTAAATACTACAACGAGCTATGTTATAAAGCTCCATAGGCAGTATGTTTTGTTTTTCTGGTTATATGTGTCATTGAACACAAAGGACGGTGTTACCCCAAGGGGGAGGCTTTTGTAACAACCCTAGTTAAAAATCCATGTAAAAAATATAAGACCAAGGTCATGGGACACATATTGCAAGCTAAATGGTGGGAAAAACATCATAGTGGATGTTCAATTGGTTTAATATGGCTAAATGAAATTGGCAAAGGCAATGGAAAAGGATTTGGAAAAGAAAACTGGCATTTTCGACACATTTATTTATGAAAATAATGGAAAATGGGAGAAAATAAAGGTGAAAGGTCACATGTTTCATGTGAGGAGGAAAATGAAGAAAAATAATGGAAAATGAATAAAAATGATGGAAAATGAAAAAATAAAGGCCTCATTGATAAAAAGGCTTCTAATGATCAATTGGAAAGCTTTTTATTAGTGTAGTTTTGGAGCTCTCATTATTATCTCTCTCTCTCTCTTGGAATCTTGGATACTTAGAGTGTCTTGGAGAACTCTTGGAGAGTGTGGCATACATGGATATTTGGAGCAAGAATGCAACGGAAAAGCAGGAAAGTGCAAGAGGATATCGGGATCAGCAACTACAACAGATTATGTTTGTAGGTACCGAGTTGCATGTATGTTTTCCTCACTAGTTTTGGCATGCATAGAATACACATGTGGTTTCTTGGTTATGATTTTACATTGGCATGGAGGATTTCCTAGATTGAAAATGTATTTTCCTAGCATTTCCATTTCTTGGATAGTCGCATCGTGTTGTGGGCTCATTTCGTTGTTTTTTTTTTTCTAGTTGGTTCTCATGTTCCTTTGGTTGTGGGTTGAGTTACTAGTTCATGGAGCCTTGGTTGGAAAAACACTATAGATCACTCGGTGGGTTGAGTTACTAATCCTGGAGCCTTGGTTGGACAAAATCTCTATAGTCTGATAGTATTTTTGGGTTAAGTTACTAGTCTTGGAGCCGTAGTTAGAACAAACACACTGGAGCCCTAGACAACCTAGGTGGAGACCAATCTAGTGATGATTGTGATTTCCAACCGTGAGGTGGAATCAATGGTTGAGTGTTGAGGTGGTTTGGCCTCTCGAAGCCATTTTTTGTTTTTTATTGATGAGTTTTGTGAGATCCCACATTCATTCTTGGAATATGGCATGAGGGTGACTAGCTGAAGAGATATTTGGCTCAGCCATCTCTATGGTCAAGTGGAACGTGGAAGTCCCAAAATTGGTCACATGTTTCTTATGGCAGTTAGAGATATTTTCGTCTTTTATTGATGGGTAAATATTCATGTTATTATGTTGCTTATATGGTTCTTATGTGCTTGTCATTTATGTTCTTTATATGTTGGTTATGAAAGTGTTTTATGATGGTGGTGATGTATGGCTTTCATCATGTTTTGATTTGTAAATGAATTAAAAATGTATCTATGCCTAATTATATGGTAATGAAGTTAATGTGATGAGGCAAAAATGCTTCTCAATTATTCTCAGATAAGTATTAGACCCCTGTGCTCATATCTATTATTTAAACCTGTAGATTACATATTTGTGATATTTTGGTTTTTAAGTTCCTGTCGTTATCATTTTTTGAAGAGCTTCCCGGATTATCTGCAGTACCACGAAACATTTGTCGACGTTTCAAATCCCAATGGGGATCCATCTTCAAGACAATGGAATGAAGAAATTGAAGAAGGGTCTCAATCTTCATTCTGGGTCTTTCAAGATAACAGATCTCTTCCCAAGAATCCCCTCTGTGCAGGGACAGAATTTTGGTTTTCAAGTTCCTGTGGTAATCATTTTCTGAAGAGCTTCCCGGATTATCCATAGTATCACGAAACATTTTTTGACGTTTCGAATCCCAATAGGGATTCATATGTAGGATAATGGAATGAAGAAATTGAAGAAGGGGTCTCAATCTTCATTCTAGTTCTTTTGGGATAATAGATCTCTTCCCAAGAATCCCCTCCGTGCAGGGGCAAAATTTTGGTTTTCAAGTTCCTGTGGTTATAATTTTCTGAAGAGCTTCCCAAATTATCCACAGTATCGTGAAACATTTGTTGACGTTTCGAATCCCAACGGGGATCCATCTTCAGGACAATGGAATGAAGAAATTGAAGAAGGGTCTCAATCTTCATTTTGGTTATTTTGAGATAAGAGATATCTTCCCAAGAATCCCCTCTGTGCAGGGACAAAATTTTGGCTTTCAAGTTCCTGTGGTTATCATTTTCTGAAGAGCTTCTCGGATTATCCACAGTATCATGAAACATTTTTCGATGTTTCGAATCCCAACGGGGATCCATCTTCAGGACAATGGAATGAAGAAATTGAAGAAGGGTCTCAATCTTCATTCTGGTTCTTTTGAGATAACATATCTCTTCCCAAGACTCCCCTCCGTGCAGGGACAGAATTTTGGTTTTCAAGTTCCTTTGGTTATCATTTTCTGAAGAGCTTCCCGGATTATCCACAGTATCACGAAACATTTGTCGACATTTTGAATTCAAATGGGGATCCATATTCAGGAAAATGGAATGAAGAAATTGAAGAAGGGTCTCAATCTTCATTCTGGTCCTTTCGAGATAACAGATCTCTTCCCAAGAATCCCCTCTGTGCAGGGACAAAATTTTGGTTTTCAAGTTCCTGTGGTTATCATTTTCTGAAGAGCTTCCCAGATTATCCACAGTATCACGAAGCATTTGTCGACGTTTAGAATCCCAACGGGGATCCATCTTCAAGACAATGGAATGAAGAAATTGAAAAAGGGTCTCAATAATCATTCTGGTTCTTTCAAGATAACATATCTCTTCCCAAGAATCCCCTTTGTGCAGGGACAAAATTTTGGTTTTCAAGTTCCTGTGGTTATCATTTTCTGAAGAGATTCCTGGATTATCCACAGTATCACGAAACATTTGTCGATGTTTCGAATCCCAACGGGGATCCATCTTCATGACAATGAAATGAAGAAATTGAAGAAGAGTCTTAATCTTCATTCTAGTTCTTTCAAGATAACCAATCTCTTCCCAAGAATCCCTCCATGCAGGGACAGAATTTTGGTTTTCAAGTTCCTATAGTTATCATTTTCTAAAGAGCTTCGCGGATTTTCCATAGTATCACGAAAAATTTGTCGACATTTTGAATCCCAACGGGGATCCATATTCAGGACAATGGAATGAATAAAGAAGAAGGGTCTCAATCTTTCTTCTAGTTCTTTCGAGATAACAGATATCTTCCCAAGAATCCTCTCCGTGCAGGGACAAAATTTTGGTTTTCAAGTTCCTATGGTTATCATTTTCTGAAAAGCTTCCCGGATTATCCACAGTATCACGAAACATTTGTCGATGTTTTGAATCCCAACGGGGATCCATCTTCAGGACAATATAATGAAGAAATTGAAGAAGGGTCTCAATCTTCATTATGGTTCTTTCGAGATAAAAAATCTCTTCCCAAGAATCCCCTCTGTGCAGGGACAGAATTTTGGTTTTCAAGTTCCTTTGGTTATCATTTTCTTAAGAGCTTCCTGGATTATCCATAGTATCACGAAACATTTGTCGACATTTTGAATCCCAACAGGGATCCATCTTCTGGACAATCGAATGAAGAAATTTAAGAAGGGTCTCAGTATTCATTCTAATTCTTACGAGATAACAGATCTCTTCCCAAGAATCCCCTCCATGCAGGGATAGAATTTTGGTTTTCAAGTTCCTGTGGTTATCATTTTTTGAAGAGCTTCCTGGATTATCCATAGTATCACGAAACATTTGTCGACATTTCGAATCCCAACAGGGATCCATCTTCAGGAAAATGGAATGAATAAATTGAAGAAGGGTATCAATCTTCATTCTGGTTCTTTCGAGATAACAGATCTCTTCCTAAGAATCCCCTCCATGCAGGGATAAAATTTTGGTCTTCAAGTTCTTGTGGTTATCATTTTTTGAAGAGCTTCCCAGATTATCCACAGTATCATGAAACATTTGTCGACGTTTCGAATCCCAAAGGGGATCCATCTTCAGAACAATGGAATGAAGAAATCGAAGAAGGGTCTCAATCTTCATTTTGGTTCTTTCGAGGTAACATATCTCTTCCCAAAAATCCCCTCCGTGCAGGTATAGAATTTTGGTTTTCAAGTTCCTGCGGTTATCATTTTTTGAAGAGCTTCCCAGATTATCCACAGTATCATGAAACATTTATCGATGTTTCGAATCCCAACAAGAATCCATCTTCAGGACAATGGAATGAAGAAATTGAAGAAGGGTCTCAATCTTCATTCTAGTTCTTTCAAGATAACAGATCTCTTCCCAAGAATCCCCTCCGTGCAGGGACAGAATTTTGATTTTCAAGTTCCTTTGGTTATCATTTTCTGAAGAGCTTCTCGGATTATCCATAGTATCACGAAACATTTGTCGACGTTTCGAATCCCAACAGGGATCCATCTTCCGGAAAATCGAATGCAGAAATTGAAGAAGGGTCTCAATCTTCATTCTGGTTCTTACGAGATAACAGATCTCTTCCCAAGAATCCTCTCCGTGTAGGGACAGAATTTTGGTTTTCAAGTTCCTGTGGTTATCATTTTCTGAAGAGCTTCCCGGATTATCCATAGTATCATGAAACATTTGTCGACGTTTCGAATCCCAACGGGCATCCATCTTTAGGAAAATGGAATGAAGAAATTGAAGAAGGGTCTCAATCTTCATTCTGGTTCTTTCGAGATAACAGATCTCTTCCCAAGAATCCCCTCTGTGCAGGGACAGAATTTTGGTTTTTAAGTTCCTGTGGTTATCATTTTCTGAAGAGCTTCCTGGATTATCCACAGTATCACAAAACATTTGTCAACGTTTCGAATCCCAATGGGGATCCATCTTCAGGACAATGGAATGAAGAAATTGAAGAAGGGTCTCAATCTTCACTCTGGTTCTTTCGAGATAACAAATCTCTTCCCAATAATCCCCTCTGTGCAGGGATAGAATTTTGGTTTTCAAATTCCTCTGGTTATCATTTTCTGAAGAGCTTCCCAGATTATCCACAATATCATGAAACATTTGTCGATGTTTCGAATCCCAATGGGGATCCATCTTTAGGACAATTAAATGAAGAAATTGAAGAAGGGTCTCAATCTTCATTCTGGTTCTTTCGAGATAACAAATCTCTTCCCAAGACTCCCCTCTGTGCAGGGATCAAATTTTGGTTTTCAAGTTCCTGTGGTTATCATTTTCTGAAGAGCTTCCTGGATTATCCACAGTATCATGAAACATTTTTCAAGGTTTCGAATCCCAATGGGGATCCATCTTGAGGACAATGGAATGAAGAAATTGAAGAAGGGTCTCAATATTCATTCTGGTTCTTTCGAGATAACAGATCTCTTCCCAAGAATACCCTCCGTGTAGTGATAGAATTTTGGTTTTCAAGTTCTTGTGGTTATCATTTTTTGAAGAGCTTCTTGAATTATCCATAGTATCACGAAACAATTGTCAATGTTTCGAATCACAACGGCGATACATATTCAGGATAATGGAATGAATAAATTGAAGAAGGGTCTCAATATTCATTCTGGTTCTTTCAAGATAACATATCTCTTCCCAAGAATCCCCTCTATGCAGGAACAGAATTTTGGTTTTCAGGTTCGTGTGGTTATCTTTTTTTGAAGAGCTTCCCAGATTATCCATAGTATCACGAAAAATTTGTCAACGTTTCGAATCCCAACAGGGATCCATCTTCCAGAAAATGGAATGAAGAAATTGAATAAGGGTCTCAATCTTTATTCTGGTTATTTCGAGATAACAGATCTCTTCCCAAGAATCCCCTCTCTGCAGGGACAGAATTTTGGTTTTCAAGTTCCTGTGGTTATCATTTTCTGAAGAGCTTCTCATATTATCCATAGTATCATGAAACATTTGTCGACGTTTTGAATCCCAACGGGGATCCATATTCAAGAAAATGGAATGAAGGAATTGAAGAAGTGTCTTAATATTCATTCTGGTTCTTTCGAGATAACATATCTCTTCCCAAGAATCCCCTCCGTGCAGGGACAAAATTTTTGTTTTCAACTTCCTGTGGTTATCATTTTCTGAAGAGCTTCCCGTATTATCCACAGTATCACAAAACATTTGTCGACGTTTCGAATCCCAACGAGGATCCATCTTCAGGACAATGGAATGAAGAAATTGAAGATGGGTCTGAATCTTCATTCTAGTTCTTTCGAGATAACAGATCTCTTCCCAAGAATCCCCTCCGTGCAGGGACAGAATTTTGATTTTCAAGTTCCTTTGGTTATCATTTTCTGAAGAGCTTCCCGGATTATCCACAATATCATGAAACATTTGTCATGTTGGGTGTGGAGCCTAATTATCTTGTTTACTTTGTATCACAACATTGTACCTTTGTACCTTAAAAGGGGCGACAACGCCGCCCGTAATTAATCGCTGTCGTGGGGGGTCCAGGGGGGACGCAGTGCTTTTCGGAGCCCCCTCCTGGCAGGGGTTTTCGGGGCAACGCCCCCGAAGCTAAAAATAGATGTAAAATTGCCTTGTAAAAGTATAGTAATTTCTAGTCAATCTAGGCCATTCATTAGGCAAATGATCTGACAGTAGCAGTTATGTTTAGATTAGGGTTTTTTTCCCTAGAAGGCAACCCCCTTGTATATATGAGGGTATTGTATTACGGCTATGTATCATATGTGTATTCTCGGAGCAAGAAACAGAGATGGAGACTGTGAGAAAGAACAGAGGATATTACAGCTGATCTGCTATAGGTTTTGTCTTTTCATTTTGCTGGATATATAAAGGAAGGAATGGTTGTTTGGGGTGGACGTAGCCCAAACTGGGTGAACCACGTATATCTGTGTCTCTCTAGTTTTATGTGTTTTGTGTGCTTGTATTTTTCCGCATATTTTATGTCTTGCATTGCTCTGTAATATTTAATTTTCTAACATGTTGATGTTTCGAATACCAACGGGGATCCATCTTCAAGACAATGGAATGAAGAAATTGAAGAAGGGTCTCAATATTCTTTCTGGTTCTTTCAATATAACAGATCTCTTCCCAAGAATCCCCTCCGTGCAGGGACATAATTTTGGTTTTCAAGTTCCTGTGGTTATCATTTTCTGAAGAGCTTCCCGGATTATCCACAACATCATGAAACGTTTGTCAATGTTTTGAATCCCAGCAGAGATCCATCTTCAGGACAATGGAATGAAGAAATTGAAGAAGGGTCTCAATCTTCATTCTGGTTCTTTCGAGATAATAAATCTCTTCCCAAGAATCCCCTCCGTGAAGGGATAGAATTTTGGTTTTCAAATTCCCATGGTTATCATTTTTTGAAGAGCTTCCTGGATTATCCATAGTATCACGAAACATTTGTAGACATTTCAAATCCCAATGGGGATCCATATTAAGAACAATGGAATTAAGAAATTGAAGAAGGGTCTCAATCTTCATTCTGGCTCTTTCGAGATAACAAATCTCTTCCCAAGAATCCCCTCCGTGTAGGGACAGAATTTTGGTTTTCAAGCTCATGTGGTTATCATTTTCTGAAGAGCTTCCCAGATTATCCACAGTATCACAAAACATTTGTCGAAATTTCGAATCCCAATGGGGATCCATCTTCAGGACAATGGAATGAAGAAATTGAAGAAGGGTCTCAATCTTCATTCTGGTTCTTTCGAGATAACAGATCTCTTCCCAAGAATCCCCTCTTTGCAGGGACATAATTTTGGTTTTCAAGTTCTTGTGGTTATCATTTTCTGAAGAGTTTCCCGGATTATCCATAGTATCACAAAACATTTGTCGATGTTTTGAATCCCAACGGGGATCCATCTTCAAGACAATGGAATGAAGAAATTGAAGAAGGGTCTCAATCTTCATTCTGGTTCTTTCGAGATAACAGATCTCTTTCCAAGAATCCCCTCCGTGTAGGGACAGAATTTTGGTTTTCAAGTTCCTGTGGTTATCATTTTTTGAAGAGCTTCGTGGATTATCCACACTATCACGAAACATTTGTCGACGTTTCGAATCCCAATGGGGATTCATCTTCAAGACAGTGGAATGAAGAAATTGAAGAAGGGTCTCAATATTCATTCTAGTTCTTTCAAGATAACAAATCTCTTCCCAATAATCCCCTCCATGCAGGGACAGAATTTTGGTTTCCAAGTTCCTGTGGTTATCATTTTCTGAAGAGCTTCTCAGATTATCCACAGTATCACAAAACATTTGTCGACGTTTCGAATCCCAATGTGGATCCATATTCAGGACAGTGGAATGAAGAAATTAAAGAAGGGTCTCAATCTTCATTCTTGTTCTTTCGAGATAACAGATCTCTTCCCAAGAATCCCCTTCGTGCAAGGACAAAATTTTGGTTTTCAAGTTCCTGTGGTTATCATTTTCTGAAGAGCTTCCCAAATTATCCACAGTATCACGAAACATTTGTCGACATTTCAAATCCCTTTGGGGATCCATATTTAGGACAATGGAATGAGGAAATTGAAGAAGGGTCTCAATATTCATTCTGGTTCTTTCAAGATAACAAATCTCTTCCCAAGAATCCCCTCCATGCAGGGACAAAATTTTGGTTTTCAAGTTCCTGTGGTTATCATTTTCTGAAGAGCTTCCCGGATTATCCACAGTATCATGAAACATTTGTCGACGTTTCGAATCCCAACAAGGATCCATCTTCAGGAAAATGGAATGAATGATTTGAATAAGGGTCTTAATCTTCATTCTGGTTCTTTCGAGATAACAGATCTCTTCCAAAGAATCCCCTCCGTGCAGGGATAAAATTTTGGTTTTCAAGTTCCTATGGTTATCATTTTCTGAAGAGCTTCCCAGATTATCTACAGTATCACGAAACATTTGTCGATGTTTCGAATCCCAACGGGGATCCATATTCAATACAATGGAATGAATAAATTGAAGAAGGGTCTCAATATTCATTCTGGTTCTTTTGAGATAACAAATATCTTCCCAAGAATCCCCTCCGTGCAGGGACAGAATTTTGGTTTTCAAGTTCCTATGGTTATCATTTTCTGAAGAGCTTCCTGGATTATCCACAGTATCATGAAACATTTGTCGACGTTTCGAATCCCAACGGGGATCCATATTTAGGAAAATTGAATGAAGAAATTGAAGAAGGGTCTCAATCTTCATTCTGGTTCTTTCGAGATAACAATTTTTTTCCCAAGAATCCCCTCCTTGCAGGGATAGAATTTTGGTTTTCAAGTTCCTGTGGTTATCATTTTCTGAAGAGCTTCTCGGATTATTCACAGTATCATGAAACATTTTTCAAAGTTTCAAATCCCAACGGGGATCCATCTTCAGGACAATGGAATGAAGAAATTGAAGAAGGGTCTCAATATTCATTCTGGTTCTTTTGAGATAATAGATCTCTTCCCAAGAATCCCCTCTGTGCAGGGACAGAATTTTGGTTTTCAAGTTCTTGTGGTTATAATTTTCTGAAGATATTCCTGGATTATCCACAGTGTCATGAAACATTTGTCGACGTTTTGAATTCCATTTTCCTGAAGATGGATCCCCATTGGGATTCGAAACGTCGACAAATGTTTCGTGATACTTTGGATAATCTTGGAATCTCTTCAGAAAGTATTTGTGATATGTTTGATGAAATTATTGTCATGTCTGGTAGGGGTCCATTCATGTCCTTATTCAAGTGTTTTATTTTGCATGGTTATTCCACTGTTATAATTCATTTGTGAACCTTTCATTGAGTTTTAGGCAGTGACCTAGGATTTGGACCTGAAAACATGGCTCAAATATTGTGGACGATGGCACAAGTCTAAGTAAAAAAATTCTCTGGACACATGCATACCCATGCTTTGGGAGCATCTAGAACCTCCGAGACACACCCTTGTCCATATCAAGGGAGCTCATGGGCATTTAATGGTTTAAAATCTCAATGGAACCCAAGGGGTGGATACCTGAGTGGTTGGGATGGCTTCTGGGAGGATTTTTGCTAATTTGGAAGGTATGTTTGGTGTGTTTTTGTCGATTCCACTTCCTGAAGGTCATCTAGGAGGTTGAATCCCATTATAGTGGCCTCTCATCATATATTTAACATGGTTGGCCAGTTACTTGGGTAGATGTGGGATGAGGGTGTTTCAGAAAAGTAATTATGCTAATACCGGTCACGCTATACCTTCCATCATTTCCCATCTCGATGTGCATATGGAGGTCCTTCTCCTCCAAGTCACTGAAAAACGTGTTGTTTCCCATCATATGGAATAAGGCTCCATGATCTAGATACCACACATTAGACATAACTGAACTCACCATGCAAGTGATGAGGGTGAAATCAAACTCGAATTGTGAAGCTAGAGCTTCACCTGTCGCTCCTCTTGAGGGCTTCTTTCCATCCTTCTTGTGTGGATGCTTCATAGCATAGTGTCCCAGCTCATGAAAATGAAAGCACTTGATTTTCAAAAATTATTTCTTCTTTCCCACCTGACCAGATTATGCTTTGATTGGGATTTATTCCCTTTCCCTTTATTTTCCTTTCCAGCCAAGGAAAATCTCTCCTCATCCTCAACTTTGGATGAGATCTCGTCTCTGGTGTTCCGCCTGAAATCATCCTCTACCAAATATGACAATAATCTTTCCTAGTTTGACAGATTATCCCTCCCATTTACTGAATCCTGGTAGTTTTTCCAGATCTTTGGAAGGCCTATAAGTGTTAGAATTACCAAATCATCTTCTAAAATTTTAACACCAACACTCCCAATTTCACCACGACATTGTGTGAACTTGCTAAGGTACCATGGTATTTTGTCGCCCTTTTGGATTTTTAATATTTTAAAGGTTGTCTTTCAGTGTCAAATTCTTGTGGTCACTATTGTTTTGGAAAAAATATGCTAATTATTACTACATTGCATACAATTTTATCTCAAGTGGATATTAGAGACAACATGGTCTTGCACTCTCTCCAATATGATCCTCCTCTCCTTGGATACACTCTTCTTCCAATATTCTAGATTATGAGAATTAGCTACTGTTGGTCTTGGAACATCATTATAAATGAATTCCTTTAGCCCATTATCTTCCATAACTGCTTCCAAGCAATATAATTTGAGCTACCCTCAAGGGCATACTCGACCCTTAGACCATAAAACGCCATCCTGCTAGCTCTGAAGAATAGATCTGCAAAACCATTTATCCTGCAAAGAGAAATTTAAATTATCTTGTCTACTATGAATCAAGATTTGATACCATGTAGAAATTAATTATAGAGTCAATACTTCTCATGTAATTTTCTAAAACGTAAGACTCAAATATACTCTACTCATATGCGAAAAGAAATTCATGATTGAGAAGCTATATTAAAAGCATGCATCATGATTTAACACACATACACGAGGATATATCTAGGGGAAAGAAAGTGCTCAAAACCCCTTCCTATCTGTATTTATTTAGTTATAAAATAGAGAATAAATACAATGCTTTCTCAAGCTTGAGAAACCTCCGCACAAGTATAATCTATCTCATTGCCTCACATACTTGAGTCTGGATAAAACTTGGCCAATTTTCCTTTCTGGCAAGCTCATATTTCTTTGCATTTTTTCTAAAGGAATTAGCACCCTATTAATTAGGGAAATACCCATCCATAACTACACAATCCTGATAAGCCCTTCTTTGACTGCATGTGCCACCTATACAACTTGGATAATTATACAACTGATAGTACACTACCCTTGAACTCCAATATCAACTGGGTTACTCGAATTTCATGCATGCATGAGTTAATTATTAGTTGATTCATTAGTTAATTGGTTGAACACTGAAGTTTCACCCCATTTTTAGACCTCCTACTAGTTCCTCCAATAGTTGGAACTAGTTTAATTGGCCTTAACTCCATTTAATTGAATTAAATTGTTACCACTGAAATTAAACACAACCTAGGCTCCTAAAATTTAGGAATCATTGTACACAAGTAAAATTTAGCCCTCAACTCAAATTAACTAAGCTAAATAAGTGATAACAACTTATTTAACTCATTCACGTTGACTTGTGATGTGGAATTTTGATTTTTCTCCTAATTTAATTCAAGGGAAAAATAAAATAGGAATTTCTTGTTGAATTTTCAACAAACACCCCTTAGGATATGGTGTCGAATATCTAAACATGAAGATACGAAAAAAACTCATAAGAGCCAAGGAAATAGATAACACACAAAAATAGAGAGTGAAGAAGAGAGGAATGGAAGAAGAAAAGGGTGTCAAGCTATTTAGTAAGAAAAACAAGGATTTCGTGTTGATGGATGGAGGGAGACACACTCTTAGGATGTTGATATTGAAGGAAAATGGTCATAGAGGAGCAGAGGATCTTAGGGGATCCAAACTGAAAGACTGATTTGGGCTAGACCTTGGACTAAGGCCCTTTCATTCAGCTCAATAGAGTGAGGAAGTTGTTGTGGTGCATAATTCTATTAGAGGTGAGTAGATAATTCCCATGAAGAATGGACTCCACCTTCTAAGTTCATGACATAGACTTTGGTGTGATTCTCTTGGAAAAACATCCCATCATAATTTGGATCAGGCTCAAGGGTGGTTAGCTGCAAGAAATATTGCATTGTAGCTTAACTATGGTTGGGTGGATAGTTGTAATCCCTCCTTCGGTTTCCAGCTAATCTTAGCATACTCATATAAGTATATGATCGGTGCATATCTAGTTATGTATTATGGCATATGTTATTGATTTGATGTATGCATTTGTATGACTAATGAAGGAATGCTTGAAATTTTTTTATGTTCATGGTTGAAAACTAATTATATGCCATGGTTATATGAATGTTGAGTATCCTTAAAAAAAATTCAAAACTGAGGAATTGTAAGCTAGTTTATATTTTGAGCATTACATGAACAACTAGTTTAAACTAATCAATTTCTGCATATGTCTTTATGGTTAGGTTGATCCTCTCACACCATGTTATTTTTATTATCTTCATGAAATGTATTGGTATTTATATGAATATGATTGGTTTTGTCATATCTATAAATTAACCTATTATTGAATTTGTTTTTAGTTATTAGACATGATCATGAATTGAATTGTTTATTACCATACTTAATACTACAAAATATCTCACATGTTAAGATGGTAACTTATGTGTTGTGTATTAAATCAGGATTCAAATTGTGTTGATGCTCGCTTGGTTTAGGAGTGACGTGGTGAGTTTTGGGTTTAGATACAATTGTATATTGTTATGAGATCTTGATATTTTATGAACAAAACATTATCTGTAGTGTCATTGTGAACTCTAGACTTTTGATCCATTTCTCTCTTTTTCTTAAAATCCATGGTGAGATAATTTTGGCTAATGGTCTTGAACTCTTGTGTATATGGCCTAGTGTATATGATGGTATGTCCTTAGTATTTGGCCATTATCTTAGAAATTTAGTGTTTTGGTAGAAGCATTATTTCCTTGGGAAATTTTGGTATACTTCCCACAAGTTTACCTCTTTGTAATTCTTAGTAGAAAATGGAGTTATCCAGGGACATATGGTCCTCTGAATGGAATTAGTATCCAGATGTTGGACCGAGGTCCCCTGGGACACACTTTTTGATGAAATTTTGTATAATTCTTGTATATGCACACTACGTGAATGAGTAAAGGGGCGTTGGGGTGGGTCAAAGTCCCTATTTTTGATGTAAATGGGTTTAAGGGTAAACTGTGGGCATGAAACCATGGTTTGAGACCATAGTATCTGCACGCAGAAAGAATATAAATAGATAGATAAAGTCTAAGGAAACTATTGTAATGTTTTGATATAACTTTATGCGTCTTTAATACATTGCGAAGGGTATTGTCTGGGTTGGGTTGAAAGGCTCCTGTTGGCTATGTGCGTGGAGACCTATTCCTAACTCTGTGCGGACTTTGCTAGTTGTGTGCGCGGAGACCTAGTCTTGGATGTGTGCAGACTTTGCTGGATGTGTGTGCAGAAGGGTTATGTAAGGGAAAGTATGATATGTATTGAAAGGATCAGAAGTCAATATAAAGGAAATATTTTGGCAAACTTACTAAGTTATGAATCTAATTTATTTACTATTTTTGTTATGTTAAGATCACACTATTTTCTGTTGCGTATTGCACAAATATATTTGTTATGATTGGTTATGCATATTAATGGTTGATAAATATGGTTAGGTAATTGCACATTGTTATATCTATACCTATTTTTGCTATACTTTATCTGCGCTGAAGTGATCTACGAACTTTGTTTTATTTTGTTAAGGATTGTGCATACTTTGTGATTCTGCTTTATTATGTTGCACACATTTGTTTATGGTTGATACAAGTCTGCATTCGATTTTCTTAGGACCACATCATTATTTTCTCCCTCAGGGTGTAGAAGTCTAGTTCCAGCACCCCCCCATACTGCTTTGGATGAGACTTTGATCTGTGCAAGAAGGTCATTGCCAAAAGGGTCAGTAGTTGGAGGGTTTGTTGGTTTATCCATAAAACTTGAACCTGGGTCAGGACCCCTCAAGCCAACAAATTGTTTTGTTGTTGGGACCGAGATCATTTTGAGGGAGATTTGATGTTGTGGCATCCTTCACGAAATGAATTGCAAGATTGGATGGATAGAAAGATCATTGAATTCACAGTATAAGAGAATCTAAGTACTATAATGTTATCTGACGAATAGTGGGTACAAAAATATATTTATATAGAAGTGCATGAAATATTATTTTTATCATTTTCGCACGAGATAAAGGATTTTTTGTCATGTTTAACTGAACTCAATACATGCATAAAGGATGTTGAAGTCACTAAGTGTACTCCTAAATTGATCCAACAAGTAAAGAAGCTAGACAATAAGATCACCCGCACGGTAGATCATTGGATTGATCGCCTCTTGGGAGGCATTGTGATTCAATTTTCCATTGATAAATTTGTGTCATATTCTGAAGTAGAAAGAAGGATTTTCAAAGGCCCTAGACGTAAGTTCCCAATTATTGTTGAAAATGATATTATGTGAATGGGTCTTTGCGAACAAACTGCTTGAATGCCTCGAAGAGGCCCAACTACATGCAGTGGAAACATTTACCGTGAAGATTCTGAAAAAATTATTTATAGCCCTTTGAAGCCTAGATCTGAGAGTGAATATGAACCAGAAACTCGTAGCTCTAGTGACTCTGAAGGATAAATTTCATCACAACAGAAAACCTTGAGTCTGTTTCCCACTCCATCCACCCCACTTTTTCACTCACATCATAGATCACCCACTCCACCGCACAGTCTGTCTCCACCACCTCCACCTCCCCCAGAAGTAGACATGGTTGCATAAATGAAGTTACCTAATTTCATAGGCATTAGAAATGATGATATTGACAAATTCTAGTTTGTGACTAAGGCTGTGTGGCAAGCTTAGTAGATTAATAATATTGATATTAGGAAGGCTTCATTAGCCATTGTTTTCCAAGGTCGCGCATTAGATTGGTACATTAGGTATGCTCAAGAAAACCCTAATGCTACATTTAAACAAATAAAAGTGGACCTAAAAGAACAATTTAAGAAGCCTAATTCATATGCACAGCTGATGATGGAAATGAAGGATATTCGTTAGGAGGCTAATGAATCTGTATGGGAGGCCAATCAGAGGTTGAAGTGCACCATTAGAGATGGTGGATTTGTTATTGATGATACTCAACATAAGGAATGGTTCATTTCTATGTTGCTCCCACATTTGCGCAAGCCCTCAGGTCAAAAAAATATTGCTACACAAGCTAAGGCTGTGGAGTTTGTAATGAAATTGAAGGCCACCCCACACCTATTGCGCTAGGAACTCAACATATTCAGAATTAGTTGGAAGCCATGCATCTAGAAATTCAAAGCCTGCACAAGGACAAAGGCAATGAAGTATACGTAGAGGCTTGGTGCATAAAATGTAAAGGTTTTGGGCACCATAAAGATCAATGTCATGTATTCAACAATTATCTAAACATTGGAGGTCCTAGTCCATTGAAGAGTCTTGTGTGGTGCACAATCTGTCAAATTGTTGGATTACATGACACAGATTCCTACCCAAGGATCAGAAAGTATCAATCTGACTTGTGTTGAGAATTTGAAGGGCTAGTGATTAATTCAAAATTCTCTTCTTGATAATTACTTGTGAGGTTACTTGAGTTACTTATGTCTGCTCTTAATTATATTATTAAATCTTTCATCAAGTAAATTATCAAAAGACACGAGACACAAGAATTAGGCTTCTAGAGCCAAGGAAAAACCTCTCCCTCTTAGAGAGGAAAACCTACGAGAAATTCTTCTTATAGATTTTCAGATGATAAGTACCATGACCAAGATTTATACCCCTAACCTATATATGCATCCAAGACCTCGTCCTTTCTTCTTTGATGTCCTTCAATGTTGATCCTTCATTATTTCATCAACTTGCAATGTTCTATACCAACACTCCATTCGAATATAGTTGAGACTTTCTCACTGCTCCTTCTCCTTGGAGTATCTTCGATATTTTCCCAACTTCTCCAACTTTTCATGAACTAGAAATCACCCTTTTAATAGTAGTTATACTTCATGATAGTCTACAGATAGTCTCTAGACAAATCCACACTTTATCACTCCCTTTGAATTGACCTTGTCATGTTATAGCTGCTTCAGGACAATCTCTGAAACACATCAGCACTTATGTTTTAGTACACCGCAAAACATATAATACTTAGATGCCACAAGCATGTGTGTACCTTAAACAGACCTAAAACACATCATAAACCCACACTGAAACTTGTCTTTTAATCCATACCGAAATTGTCGTTTAATTCACACTTTAATCTGCACTTTAATCCGCATTGAAGTCTGCACTCATATCCACACTTTAGTCTGCACTCAAATCCATACTTCAACTCAGAGATGACCGAAAATATTCTACGTATTCTGTGAAGTCTACTAGGGTATATATATATATATATTTTTCCCCTATATATAATTTGACCTGACTTTGTGAACCGATGTGATTATTTGGGAGCCAACATGAATGTTATGAGGCCGACTTCTCACTGCATGTAGTGCCAACTTTATTACATCTTTTCCAGCGTTGATTTGATGGTTGACATAATATCTTCTTCCATAGATTGTTGTACAAGATATTGGAGCATTTAGACTAGATCCTTCATGCATAACATACCTAATTATATTTATTCCTAGAAGGCAAAAACCTAATAGACATCACGAAGAAGTCTATTTAATATATAATAAAATCTTGCTCAGGAAACGTATGAAGCAAGTAAAAAAAATACACATTTTATTATATTTGTCTTCTTCTTTACATAAATACATAATTACATAGTCAATATGAATATCAATACTAGTTACACTTTTTAAACACTCCCTCTTAACTAGGGAGGTATTCATATAGGTACATGGTCACTTTCAAACTAAAGAATCTCATATGAAGAATTAGATTGGTAATCACATCTGTATAGCATCATATCAACCACCATTGTCCTAGTGCAAGGCCTTGACTAACAGCCCCATCTCTCAATGATACATTGGGCTACAATGATGGCGAGACATGTGACTTATAGACACCATAGTCATTGTCTCTCCAAGGTACATACTCCACCCAGGTGTTCACACCAGGTGTTCACAGAGTATGACCTTCTTGGATTATTATTCTCTTGGGTAGCCAACCCTCAAATAATATCGGTCCTTGACTACTCTTATCTTGAATTCCCTATCTCATTCTCAAAGAGTATCGAATTCCAGATGATTACCCAATCCTCCATTCTATCTTCTAGATGAAGACCAGAATGATGTGTTTATCCATTCTGTCCACATGGCCTTCACTAAGACTTACGGATGTTAGTCCTAGTCTAGTGCATGACACATGTATTAGAGAATCACATACGTCACTCCCTCTCAACTTAGGAAGGAAATACTTCAATTTTCTTCCAAGTAAGAAACTTACCACTGGGCTCCTTCTCAACTAGGGTTCTGCATCAACAATGATGAGACACCCAACTAATCATGAAGAATTCCTCCTCTTGATGTTGTGGATTTTTATATTAAGGAATCTTCAACATTTGGCTTCATAGGGGACAAATCATCCATCACATTAAGTCACGAGTCATGTCCACTATCAAAAAGTGATTCATCAGGCTTTCTCATCTGGTCCACCAATATTCCATGCTACTTTCCTTCGAATAATCTTCAATGATCATACATCCTTTCTCATTATTAGCATCCCTGCACAAATTCATCCAGATAAACATATACATATGAACTTTTAAACCAAAAGTTACCTCAGTGATGATCTTTCACCATGACATCTTCCTGTAGGAATCAACATCCTTTATTCAGATTGACACATCTCCTAATGATATGTTTTTTCAAGGGTATTATTCTTTACCAAACTTCTTTCAGAGTCTACATATCCTCCCAGGAGATCTCCTAGTCACATCTTCTTGGCTTCCAAATGATAACTTCCTCTTGACATGGTTGTATTTCATGATATATTCCTTTCTGCACATTATTCATTCCCAAGAACTTACAAATTTTCCAGTTTCTTGTTCAGATACAACCACCTCATATTACACGAGGCTATATAATGTTGATTTCATTTGTCAGTGCATCGAGAGATCCTCCTTCATATATAATACTTCTAAATATGGAATTCTATTACCTACAACCATATGACATGACTTCACCACATCCAGTGTCAGCATATAAATATATACACACCTCATATATTTATCATTTAAGTAATCATGTCGTAGTTTTACTAGAATGAAGAGCTTCATTCCCCTGGCCTGCTCCATCAATATTTCATCACACCCCAAAGCTATGTTTCCATGATGACCCTTCATCTTGATGAATGCCTTCCATTAGTAATGTTATTAGAGATTTTTTCCCAGAGTTGCTTCACCAAGAGCTCCTACCATGATTTTATCATGATACTATAATATACATTTCTTCCTATCATACTATTTTACAACCAAAAGAAATCACTTAAAGGAGAAGATGATCTCAATCATAGTGGAGATCCCTCACTTCTTCTTTCTTATATTTCTTTGCATCAGGTTCTTATCTTATATCTGAGACATGGGCTTCTTCATTTTTCTTCTTGTCCTTTCTAAATTTAGGACAATCTCGTCTATAATGCCCAATATCATTACATCCAAAGAATCGTGCTTTGTCCACATTTATTTTCTTATTCTGAGGACCATATTTAATGAATATTCCTATCTTCCCGGACATGGTGGAAAAGGCTTGATTCTCTACACTTGATCCTGCTTTAAATCTTGATTATTCCATCTTACCTAGACTTTGGAATGGCATGGCTTCTTCTCTCCTATCTATGCTGAAAGTGGAACCTCTCCATTCTTTCGATAAAAATTTTTGTAGCATTGTGAGTATTTCTCTTTCAGACATTACTTCTCCCAAATTCAGTAGTTGATCTCGTATTGTGAAAATATCCATCATATATGGAATTATTCCTTCCTTCAACATTCTCAGTTTCTACAATTTTTTTCTCAGGGATATTATTTCCTTTGTAGAACCTTTCAAGAATAGTTCCACCAATTTATCATATATTTCTTTTGAGGATTATATATTTGATACATAGGGAATGATAGATTATTTTATGGATTCTATAAGAATCCTTCGGGCTCTTACGTCTCCCTTCATGTATTTGATATATTCTAGAATATCTTATTTTTGACGTTGAATTGTAGATCCTTCTATGAAGCCTATAACTTCATTTTCAGTTAGCTTCATATCTGTCATTTTATTCCATGTGTTTAAGTTTGATAACCCGACCAATTTATTTCTCTCTATACAATAATTCATTTTGACAGATTTAGATAAAGTCATATATACTTACTTGAGTAAGTGACTTTCTCCTTCAGTAGCTTCCTTGATGATGACGAATAAGTTAGTAGCTTCTAATTCTAAGATAGAAATATTTAATCTAGGTGATCTTGGACCCTTCATGGTAAAGGACATCTTCAAAGATGATGTCCTATTCTACCATTTTCTTGAATGAAAATATTTTATGGAAAATATTATTTTCTTGAGAAGTTGATCCTTTGAATGATATGAAGATATTTCTCGAAAATAGCTTTAGAGTCTTTCTTGAAAACTTGATTTGACTTTTCACCCAAACTTTGATTTTTTCTTCCTGGAGTGTCTCTTTGTCAAGTAGCCCCTGAGTCAGCACTTTAGCTCTGGTACCATGTTGACAATTTGAGGGGCTAGTGATTAATTCAAAATTCTCTTCTTGATAATTACTTGTGAGGTTACTTGAGTTACTTATGTATTCTCTTCGTTAGCTTACTAAATATTTAATCAAGTCAATTATCAAAAGACATGAGACACAAGAATTAGGCTCCTAGAGCTAGGGAAAAACCTCTCCCTCTTGGAGAGGAAAACCCACGAGAAATTATTCTTATAAATTTTCAGATGACAAGTACCATGACCAAGATTTAGACTCTTGACCTATATATGCATCCAAGACCTTGTCTTTGCTTCTTT
Source organism: Pinus albicaulis (assembly GCA_034641835.2). Taxonomy (NCBI): domain Eukaryota; kingdom Viridiplantae; phylum Streptophyta; class Pinopsida; order Pinales; family Pinaceae; genus Pinus; species Pinus albicaulis. The sequence continues at coordinate 898,187,921 of CM076584.1, read as the reverse complement.
GATGTCCTTAAATGTTGATCCTTATTTGTTTCATCAACTTGCATTTTTTTGCACCAGCACTTCATTCTAATATAGTTGAGACTTTTTGGATGCTCCTTCTCCTTGGAGTATCTTCAATATTTTCCCAACTCCTCCAACTTTTCATGAATTGGAAATCACCCTTTTAATAGTAGTTACACTTCAAGATAGTCTGTAGACAGTCTCTAGCCAAATACACACTTTAACACTCCCTTTGAATTGACCTGGTCCTATTGTAGTTGCTTCAGGACAATATCTGAAACACGTCAACAGTTATGTTTCACTACACCGCAACACATATAATACTTAGATGATACAAGAATGTGTGTACCTTAACCAGACCTAAAACACATAAAAAATACGCATTGAAACTTGTCCTTTAATCCACACTGCAACTGTCCTTTAATCCACAGTTTAGTCTGCACTTAAATCTGCACTGAAGTCTGCACTTAAATCCACACTTCAGTATGCAGTCAAATCCACACTTCAACTCAAAGATGACTGCAAATATTATGTGTATTCTGCGAAGTCTACAAGGGTATATATAATTGTTTGCCCCTATATATAATCCAACCTAACTTTGTGAACCGATGTGACTATTTAGGAGCCGACATGACTGTTATGAGGCCGAATTCTCATTTCATGTAGTGCCAAAATTTATTACATATTTTCCAGCGTTGATTTGAGGGCTAACATAAGCTCTTCTTCCATGGATTCTTGGACAAGATCTTGGAGCATTTATACTATATCATTCATACATAAGACACTTAATTATATTTATTCCTAGAAGACAAAACCTAATAGACATCATGAAGAAGTCTATTTAATCTATTATAAAATATTTCTCATGAAACCCATGAAGCAAGTACAACAATTATGCATTTTATTATCTTTGTCTTCTTCTTTACATAAATACATAATTACATAGTCAATATGAAGTCTGATCCTAGTTACACTTTTCCAACAACTTTAAGGAGTTGTTTTGCAAATTTTGTTCATCATTAGGGCATGATGAGAAGCATTGTCACACTTATCATATGATGTTAGATAAAGCTGAAATCTGTAGGATGCAGGCTGAGCCTACATCACCAGCATCCCCTTCTAGGTGCGGAGGATTTCAAGGCCGAGGAAGAGGCCGAGGAGGTGGATCAGATGGCCGAGGAAGAGGACAAGTCATTTTCTATAATTGAGGAGACAATGGCCATTATGCATTCAGCTATCTAAATATAGCACGATAGTCCTACAGGTATTGTAGACAATTTTATCATGTCATAGAATATTTTCCTATCTTGATTGCTAAAATGAATGAAAAGAAGACGAAGACTCCAACACAAAATCTTCAGATGGTTCGCACTGAAACCTGTGAAGAAGATCCCAGTGTGAATGTGGTTACTAGGAGTGGAGTACCCACCAATGAAGATAAAGGAAAGCAACCAACCACTGATGTATGGATCCGTAAAGCACCTAAAAATAAGGAAGGTTTTAATCTTCAAAGCGCAAAAGAGACCTTTATTGAAGCGCGAAAAGAATTTGTAGAAGGAAGTGCATCAACATCAATAATAACGATGAGGGAAGAAGGAGGAGATGAAGAGATCAAAACATTTCTACAAGCATGTATAAATTTTCTGCACAACAAGAAGGCAATGGAAAATCTGCAGGTTTTTGATAGATAATTGCGCAGAGAAGGAACAACTGATGGTAGAATAGTGAGCGATAAACAAAATATACAAGAAAAAGAAGAGAACAGGTAGGGATATGTGTATGACCACGCAAATTGATGCTTATGAAATGGACCAAGTTATTCTAGATCTGGGATCGGATGCTAATGTTTTACATAAGCAAACATGGCAGCGCATGGGAGAACTAAAGATGGAGTGGTCTACCATTCAACTGCACATGGCCAATCAACAGAAGATCATTCCTTAAGGGAGTTTGTTGCAAGTTGTGGTCAGTCTAGAGGGTTTTTAGGTAATGGAAAACTCTGAAGTCATCCAAATTGTAGATGATATTGATCCATGTCCTGCACTGCTAGGATTGGATTGAGCCATTGACATGGATGGTGTTATCAATATGAAGAAAAGGAGGATGAGATTTGAAAGCAGTGGAGTCACGATAATCATTCCTCTAGACCCTGTCAAAGGACAAAGGTATACTGAACTAGTGCGTGCTGATGATGAGATCGATCAAATATATAAGTTGACCTTGCACAAGGAAGATTGGGTTAATCTAACAGCATATGGGAACCTTAAGTGGGAGAAGGATATTTTTTTTCAGACTCTGATGAAGAACTAGAAAATTGGCAGAATCGGTTGCATGAGGTATCTGCGTTGCATTGTAATCGCGTGACCCGATCTCTGCAATGTATAACATTTGATGTACGTGATTTAGCATACTATGATGGGTTAACTGATATAAACATATTTATAGGAGAGCTTGAAAGGACCGTGCCTGAAGCACATATACTCCATGCTTTGGATCTTGGCTTGTGTTCTTCTCCATCAAAATGGTGGGAAACTCATAAATAGAATATGGGAAAATGGGAGGAATGTGCACGCATGATGAGGTTGCGGTTTGATTGTCCAGTCATTGAAATGGAAGATGTGTACTCTGGAAAATAGGATCCACACATACATTTGGCAAGATGGAATCAGGTATGGGGCATAGAATGATGACGTGAATGGGTCCATATAGTTATTCACATGTTGGGAAAGGTGCCTACTGAATGGTATTTGGAGACAGAGACGCGCAGAGGCACTAGTAGATGGTATGCACTAACAGAGAGTTTTATTCTTACATTTTGTTGAGATTCAACAAGAAATTTTTGGCACCCATGATCCTACAGAAAATTAAGCACCTACACTAGGGTGGGGCCCACATGCATGTCTATTTTTTTATCCCTTAATTTAGATGGACATTAAACTATAAGCTATTCTCAATGTGGACTTGAAATAGTTAACTAAAGTGGAAAAATCAATTAGCTAAGTGAATTTCAAGTTATAGCTTGGTTGGTGGGACATGCAGAGTAATTCTAGTTATAACATAGTGATTCTAGTTGTAACAGAGTTTGAAGTGCAGTGGTGCTTGATTTTGTGCAAGTTGTAAATATTTTAACTCAGTTAAGTGAGTTAAACTCAGTTGTGCTAGTTGTAACCGAAGATACACTAGTGAGAGATTCAGTGAATTAAATATTAATTAATTCACAATCATTTATCTCACATGCAACTGATGCTTTACTAATATTAGTTGCATGCATGTCAGATCCTGTGGAGACCCAGTTGAGTTCTAGGTGAAAGGGAATTTTACTATCATTTGTGACATTATCCACTTTCACACATGTAAGTAAACACACATTGGATTTTTCCATGACACTTTCACAGTCAAGGTAGGCAAGATTGCATCAATTTAGGGATTGCATTCAGCATGGATTGCGCAATGAAGGCAAGCTGTCTAGAGGCAGTGAATTGGCTAATGGGTTTGCCAATTTTTGTATGATAGTGTGAGAAAATTAGCTGATGTACTGAGGGCTCTTGTGAGTAGAGTTTTGTATGTAATTGTTTCATGATCCATGATATAATATACAATAGAATATAGTGTGGTTTTTAGCTGTAAGCTTTCCCCAAGAAATTATCTGTATTATGTGTGATTGATATTTCTTCATGTTCATGTGATTAGCGATTGTGTTTTTAATTCCGCAAAATATTTGTAGAAGCGATTCAGCATTTAAATTTAGCACATTGTTAAATCGGGTGAATCCAAAATATACATGCTTGTTGTATAATTTCTACATGGTATCAGATCACATGAAATTGTAGAAGTGAACCAGGAGATGAGTTTATGACTGGATAGAATTCAAATTTGTAGAAAGACTTTATTGGTGCTACAATTGATTCAAGATCGAAATGGATTTCAATGGCTTGAGTCTAGAGTATGCACTCGAGGGTAGCTTGAACTACATTTCTTGGAAGGACAGGATGAAGGAAGTACTCGAAGACAATGGCATGAAGGAATTCATTGAAAAATATGTTCCTAATCCAGATGTTGCAGATGCTGCCAATATTGATGCATGGCAAAAGAAAGTGGCAAAGGTGAGGAGGATCATGTTGATGGGAGTTGTTGGCTCCCTGTGATTTGCAAGATTGGAAAGAACAAAATCTGCAGGGAACCACATCAGAACCACTTTGTAATGCTAGGACCTAGCCTTCCTAGACTCATAGAGGGATCTCTCTATGTAATTGTTTATAGATGATATATATTTATGCTTTTGTTTTATGATTTTAGGCTAGTTATGAAGTTCTAAGGAATTTTTTGTTTTGATTGATTGATTGACAGGTTGATAGATCAAATATAATTAATTAGAGGAGTGTTTCAGCTGAATAGATAGACCATGAGAAACATTTATCCATTGGGCTATGGAGTCATAAGATGATTTAATTTTTCATCAACTCTGTAAGGGTTTTCATAGGGAAAGCTAACTATATCAATTGGATCTCTTAGATTAGATGGCATATGAAATGACAATAAGTTGTGAAGGCAGCAAAACTAAAAGTCAGTTAAGAATATTTTAACTCTTCTTCAACAGGAAAAGCCTTTCAGGTAACTATTTGAGGAAAACAAAAGGACAGGGCATACCATAGACTTCTTTGGCTAGACTTTAATAATAAAACCTTTAAATCAACAATCCAACAATCCTAAGATTAATTTCAGGCAAAGAAAACATTTAAGATAACAATGAATGCAGCTAAAGAGAAAGCTAAACCTATCTTCTTTAGCCAAACACTCTAAAGACCTTCACAGCAATAGTTTAAGACATACCAAAGGACGGGGCATACCATAGACTTCCCTGGATGGACTCTACTAAGTATACTTCAAAGAAATTACTTAAAAACAATGTTTCAAGCTACACCAAAGGATAGGGCATACCATAGACTTCTTTGGCTTGACTCTATTAAATCATTTTCAAGAAAACAAGCTAGGTGGAACCAGAGAGCAATTACGAATTCTCCAATCAGACCTTGTAGAGAAAAACATTAATATAAATAATACAGACATAAATAGGGTGCCAAGATATCATATCCTACTCTAAAATATTTGTTCTTTTATCAGAGAAATAATGGAAAAAATGGAAAACAGAAGGAAAATAATGAAAAAGAAGGAAAACTTCACCATTAACATAGCTCAAGAATCCTGTGAACGTGCTTCTATTACTGATGTTCAAAATAGTTACATTACTCCAGTACAATAGATATCTGCAACTCAGAGCTTTCTGAAATCCAGCCTAGCAATCTTCAACTGGCTCAGCTATCAGCAATCAGGAAACTGATCAACCAACCAACAAAAAATGAATGACACATGCAGTATTTATCTGAAAATGAGGAGGTGATCCTAAGCTAGGGTTTTAGATGTCATTTATTACAAAGTTAATGAGTTTTTGACCTTTGAGACCATGCAAGGCCCAAGGCAAAAATATCTGAATGTGACTCATTGTAATAATAACTCATAACTTCACTGTTTGAGCTAACTTTTGGAAATATTTTACTTTAAGGCTTTCTTAATAACTTTTACAGCAACTCCTGAGTGGCTGAGAAATATCTCTGATTGTCTTAATAACTGCTGATGTCTTCATTGAAAGAAAACATGTTGTAGGTGTCCAGATGTATTTCTGGAGAAGTAAATGATTTGGGTTAAGTCATTCGAATCTGCTTTTGTGCTGATCTGCCTTTGTTTATCCTCTGAAATATGTTTCTAGCCTTTAAACTTTCATTTATCCTTTAATCTCTCATAATATACTTTATCTCTTTTATCTTCATCTCTGTCTTTGGTTTTGATTTTGATCTTTCTGAATTTGTGACATTACCTCTGATTAACCTTTTTAAACTTTGATTTAACCTTTAATCCATTGATTGTCACAGTGCTTTGACTATCTTTTTCTCTTCATTGTGCCTCTGTCTGTGTTTTCTACATAATATAGGCATTGTTTGCTGTTGGAAGGTTTGGATAACCACCAATGATCATAAATAATTGGTGATTATGCTTGATATTATACCTCTAATCCTCTTTTTGAGAAAATAGCCTCTGGATCATCACCCAAAAACTCTTTAAAATTATTTTCAACCTTCAGAATGCATTTCTCACCTTCTTGTCATTATACCTACATAATAAAATGATAAATTAGTTTGAAAATATGCATGGGGGGCTTTTCTGCATTTGTTCGGGGTTTTTCGGGCCTTTGGAGCATGGAAAAGGTGGTGAATGGTGGTTTTGGCTTCATCGTAGAGCCACTGGGATCTCGATAATTTGAATCGAGCGGCGGTATAGAGTTTTGGCGCAAAGAGGAAAAGCACTTTTCGGAAGCGGAGAAAGTGGTTTTCGCACAGAGTCAAGGATGGTAATGGTTTTGGGGAATCGAGTGCGATTCCACTCAAGGGGCGACATGTGGCAGAGGGATACCGATTATTTCACACGCTTAGGGTTTTTTTAACCCTCGTGCAAATATATTTGCGATAAGGGCAGTCGACCATTGGATCTTGAGGGATGGAGATAAATGGTAGTCGAGAGTTTATGAAGCAGTAGGGAGTCAAATGGTGGGGCCTGGGTCTATAAAATAAGGGGAGGTGCTTATTCTAGGATAGGAGCGAGTTTTTATGGTGACGCGATTTGGTGCATGCAGGTGAGGGCTTAATAAAAGGAGCCAGGGCTAAAGAAATAGAAGTAGGGTTAGAAAACGTTAAATCAGGGGGGTTTAATATGTACAAAGGGGTGGGGTAAAAAAAATTAAAGGAGTCAGGTTTTTTATTGAAATAAACAGAGTTTAATATAAATCAAAAGTCCCAAAAGGTCTATATTTTCATTCAAAACAATGTAAAAGAGGATCTTTTACATCGTTCTAATGAGATAAGGGAAAGAGATGAAGGTGAGGGGTTTATGGGGTTTTTTGGGATGAAAGTGGGTTTTTAGTGGGGAAAAAGAGGAAATGAGGTTTTTGGTAGGGAAGAGAGTTTAAAATGAAGGAAAAAATCCCAAAATGAATTCTTTAAGAGTACTAGAAGGTAAACTGAGAGATAGTGAAAAAGGTTTTATGAAGATAATGAAGGCAGTGAGATTTCTAAAGATAGTTGATAGGCAAGGAATGTTATCTTTAGCTGCTTGTAGAAAATCCATAGTCACCTAGTGAATACTGTAGAATATAGGAGGATAACAGTGGCTCTAGCTGGGTAGGGCAGCTCCTTTAGGAGGTGTCAAGAACCTTAGAGATAAAATCTCTAGAATTTGTAGCCCAGTGCATTGATTGTACTTGGTAGATCTATGTTTCTTCAATTGCTGATTTGTTGTTGTTCTTTGAAGCTATGATCTCTAAAATCTGAAAAACATGATTTCTTCAACTCAACTCTACCTACCCATCATAGTTTTCCTAGCATTTTTTCTTCATTTGGGTGCTTTTAGATTGGCAAACCCTTGAAATAATTTTTCTTTTAAGAACATGACACTATCTACTTCTACACTTATATGTAATATTCCAAATTTTTAGCCTTCAAGCTAAATTGAATATTAGAGTTGTTTCATCACTAGGTAGGTGAATAAATGGGTAGGGAGACCCATTAACCTCTTTAGAAGGATCAATAACACTCCTAATGTGGAAGGAGTAAGATAAGCAACTTATTTGAGCACCCTTGGGTGTGAACAGAGATGGGATCATGTTGATTCAGTCAACTTTGACCAAGTCAACAAAGTTGTCTAGATACATTGAACCACCTTGATAGACAACGCAGTTTTGGTGGAGGACAACTTGCATGAGCTTGTTGGCACATGTGGATGGGACCCAATGTGGAGAGGTTCACTTTATATATATGAAGAGGATGGAGGCCTTTGTTAGGCCTTTGTTAGGCATGTTTTTGGTATTTCGATCTCTTGACCTTGTCTGTTTAGACTTGGCTTCCTCTTTTTGTTTAGCAAGGTGGCAGTGTTGTTTAGCACCGAGTGTTCCCATGCAGGAATCCCACCTCTTACCTTGAGAGGCCCCTTGGGAGATCTTGTCCTGTATTTCTCCACATCTAGGCTCAAGGCCAAGCATCATTCTTTAGTCCTAGCATTATTTCTGTAGCAGAATATTTCTAAGTTTCAGGGTGTTGTAGTGGAGGATTCTTACACCACTTCTAGGTCTGTTTCTCAGTATAAGGTGAATTCCTTCTCTTGAGAAATCAGCTAGGAATATTTCTCAGCACATTTCATATCTTGGAAGTAGGCCAAAGTGTTTCTCATCTCATATAGTGCATTCCCTTACAGGAACTGCATAATTTTTCATAGATTTGCTGCAGCAGGGTTAAGACCCTTGTTTCTGAGCTAGTTTCCTAGGGAAAGGGCCAACCCTTCTCCCGGAAAGCTAGAAGAAGGGATCTTCATCCCTCTTTTGTATTATTCAGCTATATTTCTGTAATTTTTCATTAATACTGCATTTTCTGAGCTGAATATTCAGATCTACTCTTTCTTGTACATGTGTTTCATGAAACACTTGTCGGGTTAGTTTTCTAGTACAATAAGGAGGTCAAATCTTCATTTTCTTAGCATATTATTCCATATAACTCCAGATCCATGTTATTTCATCATTATACCATAGAAACCCTCATAAAATAATGATGTACATACTTCATTATTTTTCTACATAACTCAAGTCATGGGATTTGGCCATTTTGAAGTTGTTTGGTAGCCGGGAGGTCTGTTTAACATATCAAAAGGGATTTATTTCTGATCCCCTTTTGTATGTGAGGGCCTAACATCATATGATAAGGGAAACAAGAATTATTTCACCCAGTAAAAAAACATATCTCCATAAATAACGTTTTTAGGGTCAATTTCCTGCATTTTCCCCACTTGGGAATGTGTAGGCATTCTTCCTTTGTTGTTGTTTCAATCATTTGAAGGCTATGTGTTTTTTAACACATCATGTGAGTCTATTTTTTGGATCTCCACATTTTTAATATCTTAATATATTCCCAATACTGTAGAAAATCCCTATTTTGGGATATTACAGTGGTATCAGAGCTTCAATCTTGGCTCAGCCTGTGGAACCTAGCCGTGCAGCTATCCAGAGAAGGAGAGATGAACATAAATAATACTCCATTATGTGGATAAAAAAGGGAAGATAAGCTTACAAAGCTTCTTCCAAAATCTGTACAGTGCATCAATGAAAATCTTAAGAAGATGAGAGGAGAGATGGAATCTCCTGAGGATTTTGGATCTAGAGCCAGATCTAGATTGGTACATGATAGGTGTGAGCATGCAGCTACACCCTATTATGCACAGCACATTCAAATTCCAAAGTTTGCTATCAGAGATATGAAAGAAGAGGAAATTCCGAAGAAGGGAACTCTTAGTAATTTTCTGCAAGAGTATGAGTCTCAAACTGAGAAGTTTAGAGATCATATTACTTTCAAAGATTTTTGCAAGATCAAGGTGGAGAGGATCCAGCTGCATAATATGGATAGATTTTCTCTATCTACCTTTGATGGATCCCCAACTTGCTCAGCCAAACTTGGGTGGAGGAGTTGTGTACTTATTTGCAGCAGCACCCAGTTTCTGAAGAAGAAGCCATCAGAGTTGCAGCACTGCACTCTAAAGGTAAGGCCTATGCTTGGTGGATGTTTGAATAATTTTCATTGAAAAAATTTAATACTTATTCTTTTGCAAGGTTGACTAAAATATTGGTTGAAATATTTGATACATAACATGAAACAATCAAATCAATGAAACTTTTGCATAATTTGGGAGAACTTGCAAACTCAAAACCACTTCAGAAACCTATTGGAGGAGATCACATCTTGCATGATACCTTGCTAGAGGCAAGATCCTTGTTTCATAACCTTGGACAAGATGGCATGAAGGTTCCTTTTGCAAATAAGGATCCTCTTATTGAGCAGTTACCTCATTTTTGTATTGAAGATGAAGAGAAGGATGGGGGTTACAGCACTGTCACTTCTAGAGAATATCTAGTGCCTTATGCAGAGGAAGGAGAAGAACATGCTCCAACAGGAGGATTTATTTTTCATTGCAATAAGTTCCCCAAGATATCACATATGGGAGGAAAAGTAAAATAAATGAGCAGCATGATTGTGAGATGATATTGATAGAAGGAGAAGGTAGCGAGGAGGGACATCATCACTTGATGAGGAGCACACACCCCTATCTATTTCAGAGAGCTGGTGCAAGGAGGAGGGAGACTGGTTTTCACTGTGAGGGCAAGGGCAAGGTTGCCCAACCATATGAACAGTCTTCTCTTGCCATGGATGTCTCACTACATGGAGGCATTCCACCGGGGAGGTGTTTGGTCAATTTAGTGTGTCCTAAATTTCTGCATTTAATTTTTCAATCCGGGAATCGTAAGCTGATGAAGTGCGACGCACTATATGTGCAAGATAACCTATTTCTTAACTTTTTGTCGTTTTTGGTTTTCTAAGGTGAAATGGAAATTCTAATGATGAAAACAAGTTTGGTTATGTTTGTTCAAGGAAATGATATCCCCTATAATGATTTACCAACTTGAAACCTTAAAAAGAAATTTGAAATTTACAATGACAAGACTTGAAAGGACATGAAAATGTGCTGCTGAAATGAAAAGGTGCTGCTAGTCTAACAAATCAAAACAGTGAACTATTGAGCATGAAAACCAAACTATTCTTGCTGCTGACTAAACACAAAAGAAACTATGCTTAAGGAAATTCAAAATTGCAACAAAATAAATCTAAATCAGATTACATCAATTTATCTTCCGATCCTTCATCATTAGTCCAGCTATGATTTTCGGAAGTAATCATAAACAACTTGAGTAACTGATATCTAACTTGCAGAAAGTAAACTAATATCAAACCATACATTCATGATTCAATCCCTCACCATCAGTCCAGCTGTGGCTTTCGGAGGCAACTGAAGATGTCATGCATAATTTAATATATTTAATTTTACAGAAAGGAAGCTAATACTAAACTACACATTTCATAATACAATCCCTCACCATCAGTCCAGATGTGGCTTTCGGAGGCAACTGAAGATGTTATGAGCAGCTTAATATATCTAAATTTGCAGAAAATAAACTAATACTAAATTACACATTTCATAATACAATCCCTCACCATTAGTCCAGCTGTGGCTTTCGGAGGCAACTGAAGATGTTATGAGCAGCTTAATATATCTAAATTTAACTAATGAAACAAATAAGCAAAATTGAAATGAACAAAGCAATACTGAAATTAAACAGAAACTATGAAAAGAAAATTAGCAGCAGAACAATGTTAGTTCCATGTCATTAGTCAAAAAGCTATGAAAATGCCCGGGCTGCCTATCTATAACCTAAAACAAGAACACTGATCAGTGATTAACAATATAAAACATGAAAGACAGAAGTGAAATGGAAATCATGAAAGTTTATAAATAGAAATGAAGCAAATGCAATGTATAAACATATGAATGAATTATGGCACAATTTGACAAAAATCCTCTTTTGAGAGTGGCTTATGATAAATATTCAATCTATGGCCATTCACAATAAGAGGAGTTTGAAACTCATCAATGGTCTTGATTCTTACCGCTCCATTGCTAAAGATCTTGTCAACTTCATATGGCCCAAGCCAATGAGTCTGAAATTTTCATTGAAAATCTTTAAACTTGGAATCAAATAACAATGCCCAATCTCCTTCTTGAAACTTCTTCTCTTTGATATATTTGTCATGCCATTTAGTTCTTTGATATTGAACTAGATCATTTCTTAGAATTGCTTCTTGTCTGATCTCATCTAGCTCATTCAACTGCTCCATTCTATGCTTTTGGGCTTCTGATAAGTCCATTCCCAACTGAACTGCTATCTTGAAGGTCATGACTTGGAACTCAATGGGGAACAAGACTTCTTTCCCATAAACAAGTTCATAGGGAGAATGTCCTGTTGTATTCCTCCATGTAGTTCTGTAGGCCCACAAGGCTTCTGGAAGCCTTTCTGCCCAATCTCTTCTATGTAGATGAACAGCTTTGGTGATGATACTTTCAAGAACTTTGTTTGTGGACTCCACTTGACCATTTGCTTGTGGATGGTAAGGAGTAGATCTTCTGTGCTTGATTTTGTATTCTTCCATCAACTTTTCCACCAAATTGGATGTGAATTGGCTCCCCTGATCTGTCACAATTTCTCTTGGAACACCAAAGCGAGTAAAAATATCCTCATAAACAAAATGAACAACTAAATTTTCAGTAGCAGATACTAATGCTTTGGCTTCTACCCATTTAGTAACATAATCAGTACAAACCAATATATACTTCTTTTGCTTGGATGGTGGATTAATAGGTCCAACGAAATCTAGAGCCCACTTTTCAAAGGGTTCAATGAGTACCTGTGTTTGCAGTGGCACTTCATTTGAAAGGGTAGGTTTCCCTACTCTTTGGCAGCTGTCACACCTTTTGACATAT